>CP136062.1:188549827-188611991 GCA_032622095.1 Siphonodentalium dalli | reverse complement strand
TGGCTTGTTGCCATTCATTAAGGAGTAAATTATTTAGGGCATTTCTGTATAATTTGGGGATAATAGACATAAACTAACTATTTCTGAACATCTACTTATCATCAGAGATATTTTTTACAGTTATAACTTGGCACAGATATTTAGTACCATAGGAACTTGTGCACCTGCGATTATGAGGTCGTCCCGACTTTTTTTAATGGCATTATCCCCCTTTTTTCGACTTAGAAATTTGTTATTCCTTGTGTTTTGTTTCGAAAAACAAATATGTCGATATGGCTACCCTTAATGTAGTCCAACTGTGGGGTTATTCTTAGTTCCATTGGAACAGTCCCACCACTAGTTTTTTTAAAACATCTTTCCATGAAATCAAATTACTTATCCATCAGGGCACAAAGATTATTAATTATGTCAATTATTGCTACAGTAATGCCCTTAATAATCGACTCCTTAACCACAGCAGAATTATGATTAAATCCTGAAAAGTTACCCATAATTCTGCTGTGGTTAAGGAGTCGATTATTTAGGGCATTACTGTACTTATCCATTAGGACACAATGATTTTTGCTAATTACAGAAACTATGATGTTGCGGGTGAGATGTATGAGCTTGAGGACTGGATACAAGATTTGCAGTGGATCAGTGCTGTATGTTTTTTCTCCGATTAATTAAAATTACGAATATATATTTTCATTTTTAAATTAATGAATAACAAAACATACAATTAAAATGACACCTATGAGTTTGCAATTGATATTTCATGCGGTGGGGGATATTAGAAACACAATTTTACTAGTACACAACTAGGGCCTCTGCGAATATTTGAGATTGGATTCCATGTCAATATCGCCTTTGTGATTTGTTGTCGACACCAAATCCATCCCCTGATTTGAATATCCAATACAATTGTCCCCATTATTGACAATAAAGGGTGATGATGCAATTTAGGAGTGATTCATCCACTATCTGTTATAATATGCTAATTTTGTTAGAGGTTGGTTCACTTAGGTACTGTCAAAAATGATCATATAAGAGATGAACTGTCTACATGTTCTTGCATTTTATTATTAATGGTTATTTGTTTTATCGAGATGGTTATATATCTTTATGTTCCCTATTTTCACCAACTGCATGGTGGATGTACATGTACATGTAAATATATCACCAGTTAACCAATAGCTTCATATTATCAGGCTACAAATACACCTGCATGTACATATATTATACATATATACTATGAAACATTTTACTTCAATTAATATAACTTAACCCTTTCAGTGCCAAGTCCGATTTTTGTATCAACCCATATTTCCTTGATCATTTTTGAAATTTATTGATTATAATAATGTGATACATTGATGGAAAGATCTCTAAGAGCTCTTTCTATCAATGTATCACATTATTATAATCAATAAATTTGAAAAATGATCAAGGAAATATGGGTTGATACAAAAATCGGACTTGGCACTGAAAGGGTTAACTGAAATGCATAAACTTATACAACCGGAGAAGTGCACATGCCATATTATTTTCTGTCAACATACATACATTGAAATTTCCTGACGCTGTATAATAATAAAATCTGGACTGACTTCAAAGACCTACATTCTGCACTGATGGCTAGCCAATTCGAATCGATATCGACATTGGCTCCCCGATTTAATATCGGATTTCGAATCTACAGAAAAGTGCTGATGCGCAGGTCCCTGCACGCAACCTTGTGTACATCGAGGCTGCTGACATACAATGAGGTAGATGAATTTTTGCATGCAAAAAACAAAACTGTGCTGACTAGTCGGGATTTTAAACAACGTAACCATTTCAGAGAATTTAATTGACATTATCAAGAATCTGTTTCCTTTAAAGTTTAGGTAGTTGAACAATATGCATATATAAGAGAATGCAATGGCCTAACAATACTTACCTTGACCTTTTTAGCCAGTGAATTCTCTTATATATTACGAGGCTATTATTCAACTTGAGGGTTGTTCAGGAAATATGAGCAGATGATAGACAATAGAAAGGGTCGGAAAGATTCCTATTCATTCGCAGGTAATTTTCAACATGTTCTGTTGAACTTATTATTTGATCTCATCCTAAGGGATAACTGAGTATTTAACCCTTTACCCAACAAACCGGCCAAAACCGGCCAAATAAAGCTTCAACAGCCTAAAATATCTTCGGTCTGTCTCAATAGAACCATACAGATATGGATATCATTGGAACCGGCTCCTTGACCACATTGTGATAGTTACAGTTATGCCCTGTGCCAATGCATTCTCTTATATATGCGAGTCGACCATAGGTCGCCTCGCATATATAAGAGAATGCATTGGCCTAAAAAAAATCTTTTTTTAACACTTTTTACCATTTTTTCTTACATTCTTTAACAATTTTATAATTTTTAATGTGTTAAGCCAATGCATTCTCTTATATATGCGAGGCGACCTATGGTCGACTCGCATATATAAGAGAATGCATTGGCACAGGGCCCTTCTGTTGGGTAAAGGGTTAATAAGGAAAGGATTAACTATTCGCAATGTTGTATTAAGGTCTACCTCTGAAATGACAGTAAATCCCAATAGACCAAAAAAAAATAAATAACATATATATCAAATATCAAAATTCTCACAGATGAAATATTGCAGTCTGCACTCTGTATTGTAGCCCTTTCATGATGGAAGCTACACTAGTGCAGCATTAAAGTTCCTGTGCCAGGCATTCTCTAATATATGCGAGTCTCCCATATGGAGCCTCGCATATATAAGAGAATGCTCTGGCTTACAAGGTCAAGGTAAATATTGTTAGGCCAATGCATTCTCTTATATATGAGAGTCTCCCATAGGGAATGCATTGGCACAGGGTTTCGCAAAATTTCAGGAAACTCCAGTCATAGAAGGGTTAATAGGTGTTGGCCGTGTCGCTATCCTGAAAATACGTTTCATCACTACTGTGCTATAAGAACAGGTTCACTCTATTTTATTTCTATTTCATTGTTTTCTACATTTCAGAAAGAAGGCCAACCAGACCTTGCAATTGCCTTGAGCCACAATATCGTCCTGTTGTGGGATACACGAGATCACAGAGTGAAGCTGAAGATAGAATGTGAAGAACAATGTATTCTGTATCCTTGCAACCCACCTCGGGGCCCCTCGACACTCAGCTGCTAAGGTGCATGTCACAGTTGGCAAGCCTTGAAATAGTGTGTCTGTCGTTTGCAGAATGAGGTCCCCAGAGGGTTAATTTAGTGATGCTATCCCGCACAGCGGGCTAGCATCACTAAATTCACCCTCTGGGGACCTCATTCTGCTTTAGGTATTTATAGTCTCAATTTAACATGTTTTTTTAATGTTTCCCTTCTGTTCAGTTTCTATATCCCCTAATTTGCAGAAGATAAAAACCATAATCGAGGTGACTAATGGGCGAACATCGCCAATTTCAAAAGGGGAAATTCAATCTCATCCTAGGTATCTCATAGCCAGTTGAGGCCTCAGCAGAATGAGGTCCCCAGAGGGTGAATATTGGTGATGATAGCTCGCCATGTGGGATAGCATCACTAAATTCACCCTCTAAGTACCTCATTCTGCAAATGACAGACACTATTTCAAGGCTTGACAGTAGGCTATTAAAGGTAATCCATTGAGCGATGACAAAAGCTGGTTCAATTCCTGATAAGCACAGATTTGTGATCCAGGCAAAGAAAAGATATCATAATCCATAATTGTTTTGGGGAGAATCAAAATATAGCATTTCTATAGCGAAACCGCTGGTTTTATGAGAATCAAACTAAGATTCATGATTCTGATTCTCGTCAGTTATAAACCCTGGATAACTTGGTTCGTGTATCTGGACAAGTTCTTCAGTTGCTTTCTGGGGAATGTGTTGTGGTTTCTACATCTGGAGTGATTTCACAGTGAAATTAATCACCTGTGTGGTCTTTCCTTCAGCAGACGTCTTGACATGGCCTAGAAACGGAAACTCTTACCCGATTTGATTCCTTATGGTCATTCTAGATATTCAGCATGTTTAATTGGGGACAGTCTCGACAACTTAATCTTGGCAGCTGGAACTGTATTCAATCAAATTGTTATGTGGGCTGTTGCTGGTGAGAAAGATAACAATGGTCGGAGCAAAGTTATACAGAGGCTAACAGGTCATCAGGTAAGCTTTACCCTTTCATGACTGGAGCTTCCTGAAATTTTGCGAAATAGGGAGCCTTGTATATAAAAGAGAATAAATTGGCCTAACATTATTTACCTTGATCTTGTAAGCCAGTGCATTATGCGAGGCTCCCTATGGGAGCTCCCGTCATGAGAGTGTTAAAGACATTATGTACTTATTTCAGTGATTTAAGCAGACAAGTGAGTACCCTGGCACTGTGCTCATCAGGCCTGGCATTCTGAGGCGAGCGATAAAATCGCTCGCCTACCGCCCGCCTGAAAATAATCCAGGCGGACGAAATAACGCCCTCCCAAACGGCAAAACATCGCTCTCCAGGACCCGGGTGTAAGTAATGATCTATGTACTAACAGAGTCGGCAACGAAGTGTTAAACGATGTCGGTATGGGACCTTTGATCTATAAGCCGCATTCCGACTGTCCCTGGCGAAATGTACAAGCGATATTGATTACGTTGTAGCAACATTTCCACCGGAAGCACGTGCCTCTGTGAAATAGACACACCGTTCAGAGTTATGTCACTTTGAAGTATTGCGTCATGCCTCCCACGCAACTGGACAGTGCTATATAATGTCAGGCATCATTGAGGCATTGTTAGAACTTGTTATTTTGTGTAATGAAAACAACAAACTCAGCAATTATTGTAATAGTTTAATACTGACATGTACTTTATTTTTATCAATACTGTACATGTGGAGTGGAATATTTACTATGTCTGATTTTGGCAAACATTTTCGCCCTCCTGTGCTCGGCATAAATAATAGCCCTCCTAGACCTTTTCAGGAGGGCGATTTTTAGCTCTCCTAGATTTCTGAGAATGCCAGGCCTGGCTCATAGAAAGAATGTAGAACTCAAATAATATTACCAAACTACTGCCACACTAATTGTATGTTTTCAGAAAATACAACAACTGAACTACACACAAATTGGGACAATTGTATATATTTACTTCTTAGTGTCAGATAAATTTTGTCGGTAAACAAAAGCAATGATTCCTCCAATCAGAATTGTTGCATATAATTTATGAATAAGATGTATTGCATGCTGCCAATTATGACATAAAAGTTAGGAAAATAACTACTTGATTCTGTGTTACCATTCGACCACATCATAGGGCCCTGCGAATCGGGCGTTTTCATTTCGAATCGAATCTCAAATCGAATCAGCCACGTGATCCCGAATCAAATTTCGAATCGAATCATGGCATCAGTGGCATCAAGAGTGAAGATATCGATATCACTGGACTGAGTTGCTGTACCGGTATCAATTTGCTCACTTTGTTACAACAATAAGTGATCATCGGTATATAATGTAAATGTTATCCGTGAATTGATCAAATTCGCATTTAACCAATTAAGAGGGCATTTGTTGTGTCCATCTCTGCTGTAAAATAATGAAACAGTATCTTAAGCATTAATGAAGTCAGTAAGGAATCACATTCACACAGCTGAAATTCGATATTTATGAAATTTTGCTAGATGAGTTACACCAGTTGTGCAATGCTTCATGGGTCTATATTATATAGTATAGCTCATTCAACAACAGTGTTTGTGTGTGTGATCTTTCATTGGTATCATAATCTATCTTCACGAAAGAGAATGCAACTGGTGCCATTGATTTGATACAATTCGAATCAGGACTGCCGATTTCGAATCAGACAAAAGATTCTGAATCGCATCGAATCAAATCTATTCGTAGGACTCTACCACATCATTTTGATTGTTCATTAGGTAGCTACAGTAATGCTCTAAGTAAGCGACTTCTTAACCACAGCAGAATTATGGGTAACTTTTCAGGATTTAGTCGGAAATATGGCTTGTTGCCATTTATCGGAAAGCTCTCGGGGAGAGCTTTCCGATGAATGGCAACAAGCCATATTTCCGACTAAATCCTGAAAAGTTACCCATAATTCTGCTGTGGTTAAGAAGTCGCTTACTTAGAGCACTACTGTAGCTAGACTTACACCTTATGGCTTTCCATAATCATCATTACATAAGATTAGCAGAAAAATTCTGTATTTCTTCTCCATATCACCTCAACTGCTCTGGATCGAGTTGTCCCTAGAAAATAATTTGGGGAACTAGGAATAACTGGTGTCATCCATGTCTGAGTACTTTATAGGTAAATTTCCAGTTTTATCAGAGCTATATGAGCCTTAATCCTTCCATGACTGGAGTTTCCTGAATTTTTTGCGAAAACCCTGTGCCAATGCATTCTCTTATATATGCAAGTTTCCCATAGGGAGCCTCGCATATATAAGAGAAAGCATTGGCTTAAAAATATTGACCTTGACTTTGAAAGCAGCTTATGAATTTGTACAGTAGACACCCCACTGCTCAATGGAACCCTCTAGCTAAGTAGCTATGTCCCTGTTTAGGACTAATTGTTTTTGGTCTTCAGAGTCTCAGTATTTACTGTCAGGTGAGCATCTCAACAGTCATTGACTGTTTTGTTATTTCATTTGTAGAATTCATCACCCTTCAGATTCTAGAAAGTTCTTTGTGGTTCATATTATTTTCACATATTTGCAGGGTGTGATTTTTGGAATTGATTATGATGCAAAGAAACAACAGCTCTGTACGGTCTCAGATGACAGGAGTATAAAACTATGGCGGGTGACGTTTAGCAGTGAGGGAAGCTGCTGTGATTGGTCGACATGTATGATTGAGAACACTCACACTCTGTATGGACATTCGGCAAGAGTATGGACAGGGAAGCTCATATCGACTGGCTGCATTAGTGTTGGTGAGGTATGAAGTTATATTTTATAGCACTTGGTTACAGTAAACCTGTTTGTAGGGGTTGACAATCATAATGGGAGACCACCTGTTGAATGGATTCTTATATGCGAGTCGACCATAGGTCACCTCGCATATATAAGAGAATGCATTGGCCTAACAATATTTACCTTGATCTTGTCTTTAACGCTGCGTAAGTGCAGCTACCACCATGACAGGGTTAAGTAATATCTATACTTGAGATTTCGGATTGGTGGTAAATGTTTAATTCGATATTGTGACAGTTTGATTCAATGATAAAATGCCAAAAATAATCCTCTCTCCGCAGGACTGTACATGCTGTGTTTGGGATTCCCATGGCAACGTCATCAAGAAATTCAAAGGTCACAAGGTAACACACTGTATACATCAGATCTGGAGAGTAGATATATTCTTACATTAACCCTTTACCCAACAGAAGGGCCCTGTGCCAATGCATTCTCTTATATATGCGAGTCGACCATAGGTCGCCTCGCATATATAAGAGAATGCATTGGCTTAACACATTAAAAATTATCAAATTGTTAAAGAATGTAAGAAAAATGGTAAAAAGTGTTAAAAAAAGATTTTTTTAGGCCAATGCATTCTCTTATATATGCGAGGCGACCTATGGTCGACTCGCATATATAAGAGAATGCATTGGCACAGGGCATAACTGTAACCATCACAATGTGGTCAATGAGCCGGTTCCAATGATATCCATATTTGTATGGTTTTATTGAGACAGACCCAAGATAATTTAGGCTGTTGCAGCTTTATTTGGCCGGTTTGTTGGGTAAAGGGTTAAATATATGGGGCCATATGATCCATAACAATTAATCCTCATTCCAGCTCATATTTCAACTTGTACTATTTGTTTGTATTTTATTCCACACCCGTTTGGCATGAGACACATATATTCAATTTATCTAACGCTCACTACCTCTATTGCATACATAAAGCCTGCCAAATAAACGTTACGTTTATTACGTCAATGTAGCTTTATTAGGTCAACGTAGCTTTATTAGGTTAGTACTACATTCATGAAGTAATTACATATGCAAATTGCACAGGTAACTAGGGACGTCAACCGACCTAAATGACGTCATTGTGATTTTTGCGTCGTTTTTATCGTCCTTAATTCACCGCAATTGATAGAAAATTCGAAAACGGATATGTGTTTTCGCTCTATAACATCTATAAACCATTAGTGCTAGGCCAGCTTAGAATAACTATAAAAAATACAACGAACTATTTCGCTCTAAGCAGCACTCCGGTTTTTGCACGTCATGCATGCTAATTAGTTTGCTTGACCTAATAAATGTAAGGGCGTCATCGAAGTAACAAATGTAAAACAGAGGAATTTGACATATTTACCTCACAAAAGGCAAGTGTTGTGCGATGGGTAAATAAAATATGTAGCTAAAGTTGTCGCTTAACCCTTTACCCAACAAACCGGCCAAAACCGGCCAAATAAAGCTTCAACAGCCTAAACTATCTTCGGTCTGTCTCAATAAAACCATACACATATGGATATCATTGGAACCGGCTCCTTGACCACATTGTGATAGTTACAGTTATGCCCTGTGCCAATGCATTCTCTTATATATGCGAGTCGACCATAGGTCGCCTCCATATATAAGAGAATGCATTGGCCTAAAAAAAATCTTTTTTTAACACTTTTTACCATTTTTTCTTACATTCTTTAACAATTTGATAATTTTTAATGTGTTAAGCCAATGCATTCTCTTATATATGCGAGGCGACCTATGGTCGACTCGCATATATAAGAGAATGCATTGGCACATGGCCATTCTGTTGGGTAAAGGGTTAAACTGTTTATCTCCGCTAGGGGGATTTGGCATCTATTGGACTCGGCTCACTGGCTACATATTCTATATGTAATACAAGCCAGAACTGCTTTGAGTTGATGTTGCTTCCAAAGAGTGATGATATACATAACATCAACAATCCGCTTGGATGATGCACAGATAATTACCGGGACTTAAATTACAATAAATGTTGTTATAGTATCAATGATAGTCACAGTCATGGATTAAACATATCCGACATACGGGTGTGGTATAAATACAGAACATAACTTGCATCATAATCTAGGATCTTTTATCAAACTCGTTGTGGATGGCTCATAGTCACATTTCACTCAAGCTTCGCTTTTGTGAATCATATCCTTGCGCCATCTGCAACTCATTCGATAAAAGATTGTCGATTAAGATGCACGTTGTGTTCTGTCTATATATTCTTTTCATGAGATAGGGAGGGGGTTCCCACTGGCTCATCAATTAAGGTGCATTATACATCAAACTCATCGTAAATTTTTCAGCTCTGGTTAAGTTGGATTGAACCCCTATGAACTTTTAATTAATGCTTGAGCAAAAATCGAATATGCATCTATTGTAGATGATACATAATTGACAGTAACTACATTTCAGGGAAAGAGTATATGGAGCCTATCTGTCAATGATGATGAGACAATTATCGTAAGTAACTACTATGTACCTATATATATAAAAGAGTAGGATCTGTCCGTCTGTCCATCTGTCCGTCTGTCTGTCTGTCAGTTCGGATATTTCTCAAATTGGTGTGGTGACTCGGGGTACCATGGTGGAGGTTATAACGGCATTAGTTTTTAAAAATTTTGATTTAAATAAATTTAATTAAATAAATAAAAAAACACACAAATTAAAATAAGCTCACTGTGGGCCTATTTCAGAATCAAATAAATGTGAATATTTATGTTCAAAATGAACCGATTTGAAGACCAGATGTATGATCTTTATATATGTGATTTCACTGTAGCCATGCCAATCAAATGAATAACGGGTATAAGTCCACTATGGGCTTATTCCAGAATCAAATAAGTACAATATGAACCAATGTCAATGATTATGTCCAATATTAACCTATTAGCGTGAGTATATATTGAAGTAGCATAATAAATATTATCTATAAAAGAGTGTCATGTGCGCGAAGTGCACACAGGGGCCGCAGGCCACTAATGCATGAAGGGAGCCAGTTTCAGCTAGTTATTAATTAATATGTGTTCTATTGATCACCAATGAGATCTTTGAAATGTCCCAAACCTTGAAACAATGTATTATATCTGAGTCCATTCTGTCATTTCTTTTAAAAGGAATACCAGTAAAAGTTTAGAGTGTACTAAGTGGGAGAACTCTATCTTGTTAGCAACCTAGCTTAGTCTAGCAAAATTTCTATTCAGTTGAGAAATTTCACCTTGAATTATCCTCAGCTGCATCAGAAATAAACCATTCTATTATGCCATTATAGACTAATAGTGTATACACAATCTTCAGTTTTATCTGTGTATTATTCACAAAGTAGCTAGTTGCATGTACAGTAATGCTCTAATTAATCGACCTCTTAACCAAAGCAGAATTATGGGTAACTTTTCAGGATTTAGTCGGAAATATGGCTTGTTGCCATTCATCGGAAAGCTCTCCCCGAGAGCTTTCCGATGAATGGCAACAAGCCATATTTCCGACTAAATCCTGAAAAGTTACCCATAATTCTGCTTTGGTTAAGAGGTCGATTAATTAGAGCATTACTGTACATGTAATCTTGTAATTGTTTTTTTTTTTAATTTGTTGTTGTAATTGTGGCACAGAAGAGATACAATATCTTTATAGTTTGACTTTCTTCAACCAAAACTTGCTATTATTTCCAACTGCACATTTAATGTGTTATTAACAGGCCACTGGTGGAGGTGATAGTAGCATTCGACTTTGGAGCTTGAGAAGTCCTGTCCATGAAGCTGTTTGTGACGTCCAGCATGGAACCACTACGCTGGATATCTCTTCCTCACTCATGGTTTGTTCCAGTTATCTATGTAGACTAAATAGCATCTTAATTCAGCATATTATATTGTACAATTCTTATTTTATCAACATGAACATCCTACATAAATTTACTGCTTTGGATCTCTCTATGCATATACTCATCTTGTTTTAGCTCAAATTTGAGCTATTATAGTTTGAGCTATTATAGTTTGAGCTATTATAGTTTGAGCTATTATAGTTTGAGCTATTATAGTTTGAGCTATTGCTATAGGTTGGCGTCCGTCGTACGTGTGTCAGGGCGTCTGTGATCCATCAACAATTTCTTTAGCACACCCAACAGGTCACATCTCTCATCTGACCATCACCAAACTTCATATGGAACTTGGGGGTGACCTCTAGATGGGAGGCTCCTATTTTTACCGAAATTTGTTGAAAATCATGCACACCAGCAGCCATCTTGGATTTCAAAGTTTAATCGATCTGCATCCCGCATTTATTGGATAATTGTTTTGAAAATTTGACATCAAATTTTTATGAATTTTGTTGAAAAACGTGTCCACCAGCAGCCATCATTGGATTTTACTCTTTGCATGACTAAATCCTACAGAATATTCACCCTACCGGTCACATTTATTGGAGAATTGTTTTGGAGTTTACATATTTAGGATCACCTCTAGATGTGAACTATCGAATTTGAATGATTTTCGATGAAAAGCATGGCCACTGGCATATTACTTAGAATTTTCAACTTTTCCACTTCATAATCACTCTATTGACTGTAACACATGAAATTTTAACTATAGTGTCATTTACTCTTTATGTACAGTTGAGATTGCTTTATGTTATGTTTTATTTACTATTTCTCTGACAGTTATTGTTAGCAATATACTGTTCTGAATTATGCACACATGATTCATGGAATTTGTTTATGAAGACTACATATGAATATCGTGCACCCTTGTCCTTAAAACTAGTACCAGGCCTTGGGAACAATTTAGGTTGTCACAGCCCATGGGTATGAGTGAGTCACAAATCCAGAGGAGTTAAAATAGGTGAACATGATCAAGTAACCTTTTGCCTCCAGTAACCCCCCAATATTTTCAGCAGTTGAAATTTCATGCCAGACACAACATCAGTCGGAAATTTCTGACCAAAAATAGGTTGAAATTGTTCTTGTAATTCGATTTTCCAACCAGTATTTAGGGCGAATTTTGTTATATGAGAAAAAAAAATGAATATATTATTCCTACTTTTATCAGAATTTTTTAACTGAAATATGGTCATTGTTTGGACAATTTGGAACCATAGGGAACGGGGTATTCGGATCTGAAATTTCAAACAGTTTGAAAGCTTGAGGTACCAAGGAAATTACAAATGTAATCTCCAAAACTTTAAAGTTTTGAAAACTTAAAAGTTTTGTTCCATTTCAAGGGTGTGCAGTTGGAAATTCGAAGCTGTTAACCCCCAACCGAGACCCTCTAGCCATGTCCCTGGTGAGCTTCTTTCTCCGTGGTCTCATAGTAGTTGAACATGAGTGAGTTCCAGTTCTTAGGGAGTCACTTCATTGTGGGGGGGGGGGGGGGGGCGGGGGTAGTCAATTGGGAGTTGTGGGGGGGGGGGGGCGGGGGCGGGGGTAGTCAATTGGGAGTTACAGTAGGTAAACATTAATTAGCTCCAGTTCTGGGGGAGTCAATTCATTGTGGGGGGATAGTCAATTGGGAGTTACAGTAGGTAAAAATGAGTGAGCTCCAGTTGTTGCAGAGTCAATTCATTGTGGGGGGGGGTGAGCTTCTGTATGTGGTCTCATAGTAGTTCAACATGAGTGAGCTCCAGTTCTTGGGGAGTCACTTCATTGTGGAGGGGGGGGGGGGGGTAGTCAATTAAGGGTTACAGTACTAGTAGGTGGACATGTGTGGGCTTCAGTTCCTTTCCCTCTGTGTTTTATGTGTACCTTTATGTATTAACTTTGTATAAAACTGTCCATCTCCAAGATCTCCAACTTGTCCATCTGTTTTCTAGCGCCCTTCGCAATATTCAGTTTGGTAATTTTGTAAATTGCTGATATTCTTTGTCAATCACCTACTAAATTATATTTTCACAGAGCAAAGATGATTTTCCACGAACAGTGAGCCTGCTACATTATAACTGTTTGCTGATAATGACCAATGAAGGGTATGTGTTGTAACCAAGCCTGATTATAACGCATATTGGGCTAGCATCACTAAATTCACCCTCTGGGGACCTCATTCTGCTTAGGCCTCATCTTCTCTGGAATGTTTCTTTATTATTAAATTTCTATAGAAACTTCTTCAAATAGATTCTCTTTCTTTTTTAGTTTAGTTTCTCTATATCACCAAATTGGCAGACGATACACTGCATAATCTAGGTTCCCAAAGGGTGTTCATCACAATATTCACCATTTGGGAACTTCAATCTGAGTCTATGTCTCCCATAGCAGATGAGGCCATGCAGAATGAGGTCCCCAGAGGGTGAATTTGCTTACTCTAGCCTGTCGTGCGGGATAGCGTCACTAACTCACCCACTGGGGACCTCATTCTGCAAATGTCAGACACACTAAATTCAGGCTTGGTGGTAAGTAGTTATCAACTGAAAGATTGAGGTTTAACTTCTGAACTATCATTTATCATGCTGTCATTTCTGAAGATGATACATTTAATTTCCTATGTTGATTCATGTTAGACATTTAGGCTTTCATGTGGTTTCTACAATATGTACATGGGAGATATCAAGAAATAAATCTAAAAACAAAATCTAAAAATCTAAAACATCTAACTTGATCTTTCCAGAAAAATTATGTTAACAGTTATGTATATATTTAAGATTAAATTCATCCACAGAGACTTGGACATATAGAATTTGCTCTGAATAAGCCTCCCAACAGGGACATTTGTTGTTTGGATGTCTCACCTCCCACCTCCCCCACCACCACCAACTTTGGTCAAAAGGTTCATGAAAAGTTTATGCCACACAGAACATTAGTTGGAAATTTCTCACCAAAATTAGGTTGAAATTGTTTTACAACCAGTAATTAGTGAGGATTTTATTTTTTTGGCCAGCAGTCTCCTATTTCCTACATTTGGTCAATATTTTTGATTGAATTGGCTATCAATTGGAATTAATTTCCAACCTCAGGGTGGTGTCAGGATGGACATTTCCAACAGTCAGCAAACTCGAGACCTTTACCGGTTGGGATTAAAATATTTTAACCAAAAGAGGGTGGAGTAAATTGAATTATGTCAACTTGGGAGTTTGGTCTGATTCAAGGGGGATAGCGCCATGTCTCGAAATGGTACAGTAATGCCCTGAATAATCGACTCCTTACCCACAGCAGAATTATGGGTAATTTTTCAGGATTTAGTCGGAAATATGGCTTGTTGCCATTCATCGGAAAGCTCTTACTGAGTGCTTTCCGATGAATGGCAACAAGCCATACTTCCGCCTAAATCCTGAAAAATTATCAATAATTCTGCTGTGGTTAAGGAGTTGATTATTTAGGGCATTACTCTATATAACACTAATTTTTACCCACCTCAGACTTTCAAACTGGTGCTCTCCTTTGAAATACTTAACTCACGTTGTTGATTTCATGCTCTTTTTTATTGTTTCCTGCAGGAAGTTGTTGAGTTATAATATTGAGTCGAAAACTTGGACTATTTTAATGGATGACCAGAGATACAGATCCTATACTGTGATGGACGTTCACAGAGAACTGAGTATGGTAGCATTGGGCAATATCAGCGGCCAGCTTATCATATTCTATAAAGGTACACCACTAATTAACAGCGGCCAGCTTATCATATTCTATAAAGGTACTCCACTAATTAACAGCGGCCATCTTATCATATTCTATAAAGGAATAAAAACAGTTGGTGAACAATTTCAATAATTCTTTTGCGACAGATCCACTCTTTCAGGCAAAATAACTCGATGAGCACCATCTTCTGATGCGCACCCCTTGTTACATTTATAATATGTAGCCACAATAAGTTTAATAATTTACATAATTTAACTCAAACTGGTTCCAGGGTGGTGGATATGGTGTTGAGAATGCATGCCCACATGTAGATATAATTGTCTATCTTCAGTCCAACCTTCCATAATGTATGTTACTCAAGAACATAGTACTCTGATTTTCCCGAAATATAGTCCTGTGTGAATTTAAATACGAGTAAGATAGTACAAATTATGATCTTACAACTGTTTTCTTTTTTCAGCAGATCTGGCAGATCCTATTTGTGATTTTAAATCAGTTGAGAAAACCATTTGTGATGGCAAGGTGTTCTCTGTTATTTGGCTGAGTGAACACTCAATTCTCACAACTGGGCCAGATGGGAAAATGGTAAATATGTGCTAATTTGTGACATCATATAATGAGGTCATTCTGAGCAATATTTAAGAGTTATATCCGTCTATGAATGATTTATTGAAATCATACAATGCTCTTTATATCAGTGCTTCAAACTGATATTATTTTGGTGATATACCTGCTTGAAAGAACGGTGTTGCGATTGGAACCAAATACCAAATTGAACACAAAATTCATTAATCAATTGGATATCAAACTAAACACAACCTATTTTGAATTCTTGTCATTGTTGCCAGGAACCTACGTCACCAATCAAGTACCGTACTGACCCGGTTCAAAGCCCATGCCCGTGTTTAAGCCCACCCATATATTTTGGCCAAATTCCATGCACAGGGGTATATTCGTGTTTAAGCCCACCCCAAATTTTGTTCAATTTCAGCAGTGTTAAGTAAGTATTTGCTAATGATACTCCCCAAATAAATAATTCCAAGAAGTATATTCACAAACGATCGGTGACGGCGAGAATGCCACGAAAAATGGAAAGTTATAATTCGTAGGTAAGTGATAATATTAAATGAAATAAAATAAAGTGAATCTTAAATTCACATTTCTTTATTCAATTATACTTCCCTGGGGAAACCAAACGTTTAACAGACATAAAATACAATAGAACCCACTTGCTAACAGCGTATAGCTTTAAAAGCCATGTGTATGCTATATATATGCGCGTGCAATACTTTTAAGTTTAATCAAAGCCCACCTGTTCCAACTACAGTACCGGTACTGTAAAAACATATTTTTCGTGTTCAGTGACAACGTAGATCTGTGTGTTCCTACATGTGGCCAAACACAAAGAACTGGCCTCCATTGTAACATCCTCTATGTAGACAATGGATCACGAATAAAGCGCCGGGCTTATTGTTTTCATAATCCGATTAAATCTGAACATTGATATAAACTATAGTCAGACTATAGATAACCCACACTGCCGCTTACATAATAACCAGGGCATTCATGACTCAAAGCAATACACTTTGGGAACAAGACGGCTGTCAATCAAGACTACTTACATAATAGTGTCATTTTAACATGGGAATGTTGTCCAATAAAACTACAAGACTTAAAGTGTTATTATAATATTTTAATATTCACATTTAATTGAAAAAATTCCCAAATAATCGGCGTTAGATCGGCTTTCATCAGTTTTACTGTCCCGATTTCTTAGGATTTTTGGTTTGCAAAGGGCCATATCCGAGTTTAAGCCCACTTGGATTTTTGAGCTCAAATAAAACAAAGGCCCCCTGGGCCTAAACGCGGGTCAGTACGGTAACTCAATCCAAATCGGTTTTTATTTTAAATTTGTTTAAAGGTCAACTTAATTTTCGAATGCCCAGATCATATTACACACAACATATTCCAAATTATATACCATTTCGAAGAAGAACCTAACATATATATAGTTCCCCCAGAATACGGAACAGCTGTGGATTAGGAGTTTCCACCATGTGATATCAGATTCACCCCAATGACATCCCCCCATTATTTATCTGAGAATGCATCATAATTCACAACTAACTGATAGAGTTATTCCTTTTGCATTGAGAATAATATCCTGGCACTACAGACTAGATCAAAATTAAGCACAGAACACATGTCAGGTACCTCGACAAAAACAACATGTTCATAGTTTATTACACCGGATAGGTTGATAATACACTGTTTTGGAGCTTTCTCTTTCAAATGGTATATGATATGGAATCTGTTGTATATAATGTGATCTGGTGATTCGAAAATTAAGTGGACCTTTAAAATATATATAAACGATTGTCTGACAGGATTAACTAGTACACGAGCTGTTGAAATTGACAATGCACATTCGAAAATCAGAAATAGTTAAAAACGTATCTTAAAACTGAAATTTACAAGGAACAAAAGTATCGATTGGGTCCCGATTTTGAACACCAAACACACCTCAACCATTTAATAAATGATTGTAAAATGCTCATATCCTCTTTCGCTCGTAAATTATCTGTAACTCCTGCAACAGATATCTAGCTCAAATCACTGCATGAGTTCCAGATACATGAGATAGCAGCTATCCGAATGTCTGAAGCGACTGTTTAGATATTACATCAGTGATGTAAGTTACTGGTCCCAGTAATAGGTTATATAAGGAGGTGGAAATAAACTAATGATCAAGTGATTGTTATCATGATTTCCGATAAATAATATATACCATGTAAGATCTGTCTTATCATTTGTTTAACCATGGGATTATATATATTTAACATTTTAACAGATTTTGTGGAATATAAATCTATATCAAGCCTCTGAGAATTCAAGCCTCTTGACGCCTGTTGCGAGATTTCTACTTCCTCCGTGTAAGCAGCGATGGGTTTCAGCAGCTACCTATATATCTGATAAGAGATACATCGTCTGTGGAGACAGGGGTGGTACTGTCCATCTCTATAGAGTTAAATATGAGAAGGTGAGCCCTATGTTAAATTATATTTATATTGCAGATGTCATTATATTCTTGTCATATTTTATTAAAGCCCTGCACACAAAGTGAATAGTGGGTATACATGATTACAGCCACCTGGTTCTTGTCTGTCTGTCCAGTCTGTCTGTCTGTGATTCAGTCCGTCCAAGCAGATATTTCAGCCATAGGTTATCGGATCTCAGTAAAATTATTCTACTAGTAACCCGAGAGCTTTCCGATGAATGGCAATAAGCCATATTTCCGACTAAATCCTGAAAAGTTACCCTCAATTCTGCTGTGGTTAAGGAGTCGATTACTTAGGGCATTACTGTATGCCAATTGGGTGTATGCAGTTTTTAGCTCACCTGAGACGAAGTCTCCGGTGGAGCTATAGTCATCACTCCTCGTCCGTCGTCCGTCCGTCCGTCTGTCCGTCCGTCCGTCTGTCCGTCCGTCAACTTTTTTTAAAAACATCTTCTCCTCTGAAACCATCATACCGAATTGGTTCATATTTGGTGTGGATGTTCCCTAGGTGACTCTCATTCAGATTTGTTCAAATGAGGTCACTGGGTCAAATAGTTGCGAAACCAGGGCCATAACTCTATTCCTCCATAGTAATTCTTTTAACAACTTCTTGTCCATAACCATTGTGCCGATTTAGCTAATATTTGGTATGGAGGGTCCTTGGGTGGCTGGTGTTCAGATTTGTTCAAATGAGGTCACCCGGTCAATTAGTTGAGAAACCAGGGCCATAACTCATAGTAATTCTTACAATGACTTCTTCAAAAAAAATATTGGGCTGATTTAGCTTATATTTGGTACTGAGGAACCTTGGGTGACTGGGAATCAGATTTGTTCAAATTGGGTCACTGGTTCAAATAGGGGCAGAGCCAGGGACATAACTCTAAAAACCAAAAAATTACATTTTTGCATTTTGATCATATTTGGTGTGGATGTTCCCTAGGTGACTGTCATTCAGATTTGTTCAAATGAGGTCACTGTGTCAAACAGTTGCGAAACCAGGGCCATAACTACATTCCTCCTTGGTAATTCTTATATCGACATCTTGTCAAGAACCATTATGCCGATTTAGTTTATATTTGGTATGTGGGGTCATTGAATGACTGGGGTTCAGATTTGTTCAAATGGGGTCACTGGGTCAAATAGGGATGGAGCCAGGGCCATAATTCCCAAAAAAATAATAATAAATTTAGGAACTCCTTGATCAATTTAACATACAAACAAAATTATCACCCCCCCCCCCACATGACCCAGAACCCCACACTGCCCCCAACCAACAGCATTCCACCCTATCTCATTTCCTAACTCACAGGATCTCCCCCACCAGCAGATTAAGTCAATTGTATTAGCTACAGACCCAGAGAGAGAGTTAATATAAATACACACACAGACATCAATTGTGATTTTTATCAGGCTGACAGGTGTGAACTTAATGCTTAGACAGCACTCATGCCAATGTGTGTTATTAAAATAAAATAAAAACAAATTATTGTTCTCTAACCTGAATTTAGTGTGTCTGACATTTGCAGAAAGAGGTTCCCAGAGGGTGAATTTAGTTATGCTATCCTGCACAGCAGTCTAGCATCACCAAATACACTAGCCAGGGTCCTCATTCTGCTTAACCTCATCTTCTGGGAAGTATATAGGCACTTAAATTGACACTTTTACTTACTTTTTCCCTTCTGTTTATAGTTTCTATATTCCCTAATTTGTGAATATAAAATGCATAATTGAGGTGCCCAGTGGGTGCACATCACCAACTTTAACTGGAGAACATCAATCTAATGCTATGTCTCCCATAGCAGTTGAGGCCTACACAGAATGAGGTCCCCAGAGGGTGAATTTGGTGATGCTAGCCCACATTGCAGGATTGTGTCATTAAATTTACCCTTTGGGGACCTCATTGTGCAAATGTCAGACACTATGTTCAGGCTTGGCTGTTCGAATATTTATATGTTCTTAACCACCAGTATCCAATTGAACTCATTATACCCTGATTTTGCAAAGAAAACTTGGGGGGTATATTGGATTGAATTTGTCAGTCTCTATGTCAGACTGTTTTCCCATCCATCCATCTGTCATTATGTCTCTATCCGTCCATCAATTGTTTTCTTCTCCAGATACATATTAAAGACCAAATGGGTTTAAATATTTAGGTGTGGATGTAAATCCTTGTTTTGATCACAGCTGTAGGAGTAACACAATACATTGGTATCACTGGGCAAAATGTTTGTGCCATCATTAATTATCTTCATGTCAACAGGTCTCCCAGACTTTCTGGTAGCTGATAGTGGCTTTATGAATGGACTTTTATCCCATGTTTATCTCAGATACAAATTACCTGTTTGACAGATAAAGTTTATTTTTACTATTAATATTAACCATTTCATGACCAGAGTTGTGCTGGTGAGAGCAATGAAGACACTGTGCTTCTGCATTCTCTCATATATGCTCCCATGGGAAGCCTCCCATATAAAAGAGAATGCACTGGCTTTCAAGGTCATGGTAATTTTGTTAAGGCAATAGGCATCCAAATAAATCATGTATGTCATATTCTTGCAGGGATGTCGCCACTGTGTTGGGGGGGGGGGGGATTTACAGATTTGTTCAATGAAATGTAATTTTTGAGCTCACATCTTCTCTAGACTGAATGGGTTCATATTTGGTGTAGATATTCCCTAGGTGACTTACATTCATCATTCATATTTGTTTAAATGAGGTCACTCTATCAAATGGTTATGAAGGCAGGGCCATAACTCTTGCTCTCCATAGTACTTCTTAAAAACTACCTCTGCTGCTGTACCATCAGGTTGAACGGGTTCATATTTGGTATGAACAGTCCTTGGGTGACCCGGAGTTCAGATTTTTTTTCAAATGGGGTTATTGGTTTTAAATGGGGTCAACTAGGGGTCAAGCAAAGGAAAGTTTTCCTCTTAATATGCTTCCTTCACACAGACCATCAGGTCTATTTTACTGATATTTAGTATGAAGGGTTCTTTGGTGTCTGGGATTCAATTTATTCAGATGGGGTCACCAGATTAAATAGACTGGGACCAGGGACATAACTGTATGTCTCTATAGTAATACTTAAAAATGTCTTCTCAAGAGAGGTTGGACTATTTAGCTTACATATAGTATGGAGGATCCTTTAGTGACTGAGATTCAGATTTGTTAACATGAGGTCAACCTGTTAAGAAATGACGGGGCTATGGGGACTTCACTTAAAACATCTACCTTGGAACTACCTGACTGATTAATCTGACATATATATGTTGTTTTCGGGTTAATGGATAATTGGGCTTCAAACATGTCTAAATAGTTTATAAAAAGGTGCTTGTGAGAATGGAAATTTCGAACAATTGAGAAAGTTTGAGACGTCAGTTGTGAAATTCCAACCTAAGACTTGGGAATCTGGAGCCCGGTCAGGAGGGGATATGTTGAGCTGGAGGGGGGATCTTTAGTGTTCCATTGGTAATTAAAAGGTAGATATTCGCTGATCTCTGTTTAGATCCGCTTCTTATAAAGTGATTATGAAAAGTTCTGACTGTTATGGTCTCAAGAGTCCCAGTCTTATCAGTCTTTGCAGTCTGGTGAGCGACCCCACAGTCTTTGACTGTCTTGTTTGTCAATGCTTTGCCTAGCTTTCAACTATGTTGTATTTCTGAATATGTATATTTTGGAATAGTATAACAAACAAGGCATTTCATTTTATAAGTATTATTTTTCTGTCCCTACAATGTGCCCTCATATTAGAAAACTGTATGAGCTTTTAAAACATAACAAGTTTGCTTGGAAATGAGGAAGTTGTACCTGAATCATTTATGTAATAGGAAGTTTATGACTTGAAACAACCCTTTACACTGGCTTACTTGTATCATTTCTGTTATTTATATTAAGAATAAATATGCTAACTTACAGGAGGAAAAGTGTGATCCAGTGCAAAGCTTTGGTAAACTTCATGGCAAGGCAGGTGTGACAGATGTTTGTTGCCATGGTGACACTGTTTACACTGCTGGCAGGGATGGTTGCTATAGAGATTATTTATTCCAAGATAACAGGCTTGACTTGCTCAATAGTAACAAGGTTTGTTTTATTATACCCCCTTTTTTTAAAAAGGGGGGTATACTGTTTTACACCAGTCTATCCATCCGTCCGTCTGAGCGGTTGTCTGTCTAATGTCTGTTCATGTCATAACTTGAACAGTAGTGCTCGGAATTCAATGAAATTTTGTATGGATGTTCACTACTATGAGGACATTAAACAGAGGGTTCCATCGTTTTGTTCAGATTTTCCATTCTTGGGTTATTCATCTTTGTTTATATGGAAATGTTGGCTATTTGGTCCGTCTGGTGTCTGTACATGTCATAACTTCAACAGTTATGCTGGGATCTAAATGAAATTGGTATGGATGTTCACTACTATGAGGACATTCAACATCTTTGTTTATCTGGAAATGATGGCACGAAACGTGAGCATCAAAAACTATATATCCATTTGCCGTACCTTGGCTTATCACTGAGACGCCTTCGTACAGCTATTATATGCCCAATATAGCAGCCGGTTTAACGTCTATATTTTTTTTTATCCATGTGAGCCCAATAATTCATGTTATCTGAATCATCGTGAGATTTTCAACAAGTTAAATTTTATCGAAACTAGCCATTGTGAAGTTCTAAATATGTTTTTATTGTATTTATATAACTACTAATATTACGGTGGTCGCACATGGACTATGTTCGAACCGATGCGAGACTACCGAAATCATTCTGGACTCCTCAACTTATTACCTCTGGGGCCTCTGGTATAATTAGCATTCTGGACTAGACCGTACCATTATAAAGCACTTGTGACAAAAGTGCATGCCAGTTTTTTTCTGATCACATTTCATGCCATATCTAGGCTTTTTGGTCTGTCCGATGTCTGTTCAGGCCATAACTTGAACAGTAATCCTTGGATCTCAATGAAATTTTGCATGGATGTTCACTACTTTGAGGACATTTAATAGCATGTTCAACCGTTTTGTTTTGGTTTTTCATTCTATAGTTATTCATCTTTGTTTATATGAAAATGCTGATTTTTGGGTCCATCTGTCTGAGTATATCAGTCATAGGTTATAGATATACCCACACTAGGCAGTATGCCACAAGGGGTATGCACCGGGTGACAGTCCATCTCTTGTTTTGCAGTGGGAGAGGGGTGTGTCTAGGTGCCATAGTCCCTAATTTTTAGCTAAAAAATGGTTGAATCAAATTTATTTAATAGCATTAGAACATCTGAGAAAAAACATAATACAAGAACATGTACAAAACACAGTCAGGCCATGTACATAACAGTCAGGCCATGTACATAACACAGTCAAGCCATGCAAAGTTGTGTAATTAATTAAAGTTATATTATCCCGGCTTATTGTAGATTACAAATAGACCGGGAACTTCAATCTGATCCTAGGTCTCCCATAGCAGTTGAGGCCTAAGCAGTATGAGGTTCCCACAGGGTGAATTTGGTGATGCTAGCCTGCCATGAGGGATAGCATCACTAAATTCACCCCCTGGAAACCTCATTCTGCATATGTCAGAAACACTATATCCAGGCTTAGCTGAAATCTTCTATGTCTGTGTTGATGTAGTATACCTGAAGTATTATATCTGTCAATATTCAAAAATAACTGTCTCAGCCAAGATGATCATAGCTGCATCTGAATATCACAGTGGCGTGTTTCATATATTTTGAATGTAAAAAAAACAATTTTACTCTTTTATCTATGAATGTACTATAACTTTAGGTTCTTAAAGGTCTGGACTGGATTGATAAAATGTCATTTACAGAAGACGAGCTGCTCATATATGGATTTCAATCTGTAAGTTAATTTATTTAATAGTTGTTTATCATTAACCCTCTCTATACTAAATACTCATTGACAAGTAGATCATTAGGAAATGTTCACATAATAAGTTGGTCATTTGTTGAACTTATTATATGAACATTTCCCACCAATGAAAATGAATACTACTGCACTTGTATTATCTGTTTGCCTGTCTGTCATCTGCTGAAATTTCTTGAACACACTCAAAATGAATAATAGACCATTCCAATGTATACTTTTTTGACCTAACGGGAGAATCTAATTTAGTAAAGATAGGGTTAAATACTTATGTGAACCGGAACCAATTTTCACACACGGTCTCCAAATGAACTCTTGATGAGTGCAGTGAGTTGGTTCTGCTTCGGGCTGCCTTTAGATTATATCTGGGGTTTTGTTAACCCTTCCATGATGGGAGCTTCCTGTTTTTTTGCGAAAACCCTGTGCCAATGCATTCTCTTATATAATAATGATAAAAAATGATAAAAATGATAAAGTTGTTTAAGAATATAAGAAAAAATGATAAAAATTGTTATAGAATGTAAGAAAACAATTATAAAAAAATGATAATTTTTTTTAAAAGAATTAAGAAGAATTCATAAAAAATTATAAAAAAAAATTGTTAGGCCAATGCATTCTCTTATATATGTGAGGCTCCCTGTAGTTGACTCACATATATAAGAGAATGCATTGGCACAGGGTCTTTAATGTTGCACCAGCGCAGCTCCCGTCATAAAAGGGTTAAAAGTGGTTTATTTCTTTCCTGAACTTTCTGTATTAACCCTTTACCCAACAAAACGGCCAAAACTGGCCAAATAAAGCTTCAACAGCCTAAAATATCTTCGGTCTGTCTCAATAGAACCATACAAATATGGATATCATTGGAACCGGCTCATTGACCACACAGTTATGCCCTGTGCCAATGCATTCTCTTATATATGCGAGTCGACCATAGGTCGCCTCGCATATATAAGAGAATCCATTTTTTCTTACATTCTTTAACAATTTTATAATTTTTAATGTGTTAAGCCAATGCATTCTCTTATATATGCGAGGCGACCTATGGTCGACTCGCATATATAAGAGAATGCATTGGCACAGGGCCCTTCTGTTGGGTAAAGGGTTAATTCAGATATATGTGTAGAAAATAAATTTGAGTCAGTGAGACCAGTCAACAGGAGCTTCAGTAAATAGGAAATAATATCTTTTCTTCTCTTTTTTCCATGAACTGGGACAGGATATATTACTATTAGAACAGTACAAATTTTTTTGGAAAAGCTAAATATTTTAAAGCACTTTTAGGTGAAATATGCATAACACCAGAGGCTTATCTTACGTCTTTATTTTTTAGAATCATAATGTGAACATGCCTTTTAATTTTAATTTTTTTTTTGTTGTTGTTGGAAATTTTGCATTAACCCTTTGGAGAGTATCTGTAACGTCATATGCATGACGTCATGAGTAAATTTAACATCAACGTCATAGCAATAATTATTAACAAGTTCTGGTCAAAAGGCTCCAATAATTAGTTTTAATTTAAGTGCATGTTTTGTTAACGTGTGTTATCATAATCGATTGCACTTATACATTTGGGACATTATAGTAATCAAAATAACTCCTATATAAATCATTTATAAATCAGATGATTTATTGAAGTTATGTCTACATAAAATAACACTTCCTGAAACGACATATATTACGTTCTACTCCTCAACCGATAGACGACATATATGTCGTTCTACTCGCCAAAAGGTTAAGAGTGTGGTCATTGGCTCACATTTGTCAATGCCTTGTTTTATCCAGTTTCTTAGCTTATGGTATGTAATAATTGGCATTCAAAATACCAAATCTTTGCAATAATAATTACTTTGAATTTATTTATAGTCAAACTTTATTTTGTGGAGTGTTCATGACAATCAGAAGCTGATGGAGATCAACTGTGGTGGAGGTCATAGGTCGTGGGATTGTCTGATAGAAAAAAGCCAAGCGAGATTCATTTATCTGAAAACAGGATGTGTATCATTATGTGAGTCTGTCGTCCAGTCCAATCAAGTAATTCTACAGGTTAGTGTACACATAGCTTATATCAATGAATATCAATGATGTAATGAGATATAAATTCAAAATTTGAAACACAGACTTTTGTCTCACTCACTTATGAGATCATTTCTGGTATCCTTATCTTTATTATCTACTAGTATGTTTCAAACATTTCCAAAAACATAATAAATTTACTTTATATAATCAACTTGAATTGATGCATGAAACCCAACAGTCCCTAAATACTTTTTGTCCCCCGATATTCAGTCAGAGGACTATAGTGATGACCCTTGTGTGTGTGTCCGTCCGTCCATCCGCAGCTTTGTCCGAGTCTGTATTCTGTAATTTTCTGGTCAATTTTTTTAAACATGTATCAACCGGCATAGGATAGGATAGGGGGTAGGATAACTCTATTCACAATATACACACATGTATAGCAAACATATTATCAACAATAAATACAGGTATGTTGTATATTATATTTGGATAATATATAGTCCTGCCAGGCTGTCTTCCTGCCATCCCCGGTGGTATATGTATCACTATGATTGTTCAATGATGGCCTATGTCATCTCCATGTGAGCGCACAGACTATATCGTTGTATGTGGACATAGTATCAAGGGTATGTTACAGAACACATTACAATAACTAAAATATTATGCATGGTTCACCGGAAAGGCAATTTGTGAGTGAGGTCTTGGGGAAATATCTCGTATCTGGGATTTATTAAATGTCATGATTGTGGGGTGGTGGGTGAGTTGGTTAGTATACATATATAATTTACAATAGGTACACAATCGATATGATTGCAGCATCTTAAACAGTTCAGTCTGGACATCCAACATTTATACATTTCACGTTTTCAGAATAGTTTTTTACTATGTTTATTTTTAAGCACTTCCTAAGTGAATGTCTTGTTTGGCCCAAACCTGCGCATCTGCAATTTTGAGCATCTTTTGTCCGAGCTTGTATTACGTCATTTTCCAGTAAATTTTGTTTTAACTTGACACAGATGTCAACCAGGATGGGAAACTGCACATCTGCAATTTTGATTTACTTTGGCTGAGTTATTGCCATTATTCGACATAGAAATGTTTTATTTTTTAATTTTAGAGTTATTCACCCTTTCTCGACACATTGAAGATTTGCAACATATTTAGTGAATATGCACTTTGTAGAATATCAGTTCCTATTACAGTTTGGAGTATAGAGATCTGAAATCCATAAATCCTTCAAACCTTCAAACCTTCACACCTTCGTTGGGGGACATTTTGGTCAGCGACCTTTTTTTCTAAAAATTTTGTCAATAGAAAATTTCAATCGAAACTCAAATTTTATTCTATATAATAACATCGAATTAATTCCAAAATTGATAATGCCAAAACTGACCCCACTCCTTCTACTCTCCGCAAACATGAACAAGAACTAAACCAAAAACAAGAAATTAAAATTGTAGAGCAAAAGTTAGATCTTCTATATTTGTTTAACCCTTTCTATACTAAATACTTATTGACGAGTAGTTCCCTTAATAAATGTTCAGATAATAAGTTCAACAAATGGACATAACCAGTTTGTTGAACTTATTATCTAAACATTTCCCACCAATGAGTAAGAACCATTCTGCTCTTGTAAAATCAAATCTTCTCCGTTGTCTTTAAATAAAACTTTACTTCATTACTCATTTTATTACCAAGCTTGTCAAACGCTAAAATATTATTTTATTTTCTGACTAAGCTTATATAGTCATTTAGGATTAAACCACTACTTTATGTTTCCAGCCAAGCTTACATGGTCGAGAGCTATGTGATGTGAAGTTCCTCAGCAGATATTCACATAAAGGTTTGTCATTCAATATTCTCTCTCTTTAACATAAGTTTAGCATCATATTTGAGGCATACTGGGGCTTTTGTATTTATTTTTAGACAAACACACACACTTTGTGATAGATCCAAAGATATTGCTTTTATCCTAATTTTATAAATTACTTAACCATATTACCAAATTTAATTCTGGATGATATTATATCATTTTATCTACACAAAAAACAGTCTATATTAACAGTTATTATTAACTTATTCTTTTTCTTTTGCTAGGTGTGGAAGGTTTCACCATTTTAACTTGCAGTGAAGACACAACAGTTAATATCTGCTGCATAAGTAGTATCCTTGTTGTCTAAACATTCATCCCTATTCATTAATCCCATCCATCCGGGCCTGAGTCTATGGTGCCTGTCATTTGCAGAATGAGGTCCCCAGAGGGTGAATTTAGTGATGCTATCCCGCTACGCAGGATAGCATCATCAAATTCACCCTCTGGGGACCTCATTCTGCTTAGGCCTCATCTTCTCTGGAAAGTAGAAACTATAGAAACCTCTTCACATAGATTCTATTTATTTTTTTAATTTAGTTTCTCTATATCCCCAAATTGGCAGATGACACATTGCATAATCGAGGTTCCCAATGGGTGTACATCACAATATTCACCATTTCAGAACTTCAATCTGAGTCTATGTCTCCCATAGCAGATGAGACCATGCAGAATGAGGTCCCCAGAGGGTGAATTTGGTGATGCTAGCCTGCTATGCAGGATAGCATCACTAAATTCACCCTATGGGAACCTCATTCTGCAAATGACAGGCACACTAAACTCAGACTTGCATCCATCCTATATCATGTTTAAGCCTTCAGTTTCTGACTAGCAACAGTGCTATCCATATTGTATGTCAGATTGAGTATTACATATTCTATTGGTGTTTGAAAATATTTCATGAAGGAGATCACTGACCCATCATTCTTTTTTTCTTTGATATTGATGTCTTTCTGAATATCCACATGTGATTAATCATATTTTAAAGTGATGTGAAACACTCTGGTCGGGTGATCAAATAGAATTGGAGAATAATCTCGTTCAAAGTAGTTGTTTTACAAATATTATATGTAAATTGACAACCCACACCGTCACTCTTATATATTAATTAAATGCAATGACTGTCGGTGGCGAAATCGTTTTCGTTAGTTTATCGCCGATAGATCCGTCCCGAATCGAGTAGTAAATATTTACAATTGAGCATAGTTTAGACGATGTTTTCTTTGGAGTGTTACGGTCGATTTAGTTGAGATTTTCGGCAATGTTATTAGAATGCTACATTGCTCCAGTTGACATAGCACCTGAATACTAATTTATTAGTTTCACGCACCCGAACAAGTACATAATATGTCTTTAATTTATGCACAACATATTTTCCTGGGAATGATTATGTGGGTGGTTTTGACGAAAATGTTTTCTAATGTTTGGTGACACTTCCATGTGCAAAGAAAAGTTAAAAACAGTAGTAGTCACTCAAATCTTTTTGTTTAAATGATACTGAGATTTTCATGGCAAATTTCCTAAACATTCACATAAATCTCTGATGATGAGAGCCGACTGAGTCAGGTGAAATCTCTTAAGAGTCATATTGGCAGTGTGCGATGCCTGGCCATCTGTGACATATGTTACCATGGCAGCAAGTCATCAAATGAACAAAATGCCAAGCGGATAACCAAGATGGTGTTTTCAGCTGGTGGCAGAGCTCAGATGAAAGTTTGGAAAATATCTGTTGATGATCGGTTAGTATTTAACTATTGTCTTGAATGCAGGCGGTGTCAAGGTAATGGAGGGAAGGTAATGCCAATTTAATTCAATCTTTTTATAAGCTGCTGATTGGCAGCTATGAAAATCACATGTACTTTATAATATTTTATTTGTCTCGGGCTGATTATGCTTGGTGTCGCCCAGAAATTTAATTTAATTGATGGCTGGAATAACTTAAAAGAAAATGGGTAAATGGCAAATTCATGTGATTGGACTCGCCACAGTGGATAAAAGCAATAGTTCTCTTGAGTGCCAAATAACAGTACAGAGTGGCATAACAGTACATTTATATGGTGGGGATATATTGCAAAAGTAAATAACAGTACAGGGTGTAATAAAAATACAGAGTGGGAACTGTTTTGGAATTTTCGTCCATGACATGGCCAAATCTAGAGTCACATATGAACTTTACTAACTACTATTTTCCCTCTACTATTATCGATATCAAAGTGCAGTGTTTTCGTTTTAGTTATGATGTAATTTGTTTCTCCAATCTCAGCAGTCATGCTCCAGTTCTTTCACTCCCATTGATGATTGAAAGATTGTTACACAGATTTTCTCGGCCAAGAATTAATAAACGTACAGGGCCAAATAAGCACCATACAGGTGGGAAATTTATTCAGAAATTTATGAGTGTACATGTATGCTTATTTGGCACTCGAGGGTATGGGCCATACATGTATCATACTTGAGCCTGAATAATCTCACTAAATTTTGCTGCTAATATTATCTGATCACTCTTACAAATAATTACTTTTTGGTGCTGATTGTGATTGTGGTATTTCACAACTTCAAATACCTCAACACTATATGTGACCCGCCATATCAAATCCAGTCGTAAATCGTTTTTTTTTTACCCTGTGCCAATGCATTCTCTTATATATGCGAGTCGACCATAGGTCGCCTCGCATATATAAGAGAATGCATTGGCCTAACAATTTTTTATAATTTTTTTAAAATAAATGTTTCTTACAATTTTTAGGACATAAAATAAAAAACATCCATTACCCTGCAGGGAGCCCCACACATATATAGAAGCATATAGAAGAGTGTCGTCTGCTCATGTTTGTCTGGGGCTCTGTATGCGTTAAATTATAAAATTGTTAAAGAATGCAAGAAAAAATTATTAAAATTGGAAACAATTGTTAGGCCAATGCATTCTCTTATATATGCGAGGCGACCTATGGTCGACTCGCATATATAAGAGAATGCAATGGCACAGGGTAAAAAAATCCCGACTTAAGACTGGATTTGATATGGCGGGTCACATATTGTTGTTTTTAGGTCTGACAAATGGACAGAAAAGGATAAGAATGACATATACCAGCCGATTATAACACATGAACAGGTAGCTGGGTTCATGCTTGGGCAGCGTAAAAAGACAAAGAAGCCGTGGAAATCAGCCGTGATGAACTCTCATCCTGAGACCCGATTCATGGACATTCTCGTAATACCTGCTCAAGATATATCTGGTCAGGTTAACTTTGACGGGGTATATTTTGTGGCAGTCGCTTGCTCAGATGCCTTTATAAGGTAAGAACAAAATTTGTGATTTTCTCAAAAATATCTGCAGAAATTTATACACACGTATCGAATCATTATAGTTGTAACGTCCGAATTAAAACAAAAATACCATTTAACCTCCTAACTGCTCAGTGATGTCACTGACCATGATGGCCATTCCGTTGTTGAAAATATAACAGAAATAAATATAAAAACCCTCAAACAACAACTTATATCAAACATACTTCTGGAATAGTTGACACTGTTTGAACCATTGGGATACACTGGCTTCAGGTATATCCACCCTCCTCCCAATCCTGGCCAAAACGTTTGATGACAATTTTAGAAAAACAATGGTACAGTAATGCCCTAAATAATCGACTCCTTAACCATAGAATTATAGGTAACTTTTCAGGATTTAGTCAGAAATATGGCTTGTTGCATTCAATAGAAAGCTCTCAGTGAGAGCTTTCCGATGAATGGCAACAAGCCATATTTCCGACTAAATACTGAAAAGTTACCCATAATTCTGCTATGGTTAAGGAGTCGATTATTTAGAGCATTACTGTACCCTTTCCTAACGGCATCACATTACTCCACCAACATCATACCTAAATAAACATGACCAACCAACATCATGGCATTATATCAGGACCAGTTAACCAGAGTTGGTAATATAATTGAAGCATTTTTAGCACGATCTTTCACATATAACTTGTTGTTTATTTTACAGGCTCTTTGCATTCATTGAGAAGAACTGCGACCTGATTCCAATTTCGCAGAATGACTTCCACGATCATTGTGTTCTCAAGGTCAAACATGTCATCCACAGGGAAGCTTCCGGAAATGTGAAGGTCATTCTTCTGTCTGCTGCAACAGATGGTATTGTTGCATTCTGGGATATAACTGACGTCTGCTCAAACTTCCTGTCAGATAGAGCACGGACCATGACATCAAATCAGCAAAGACGTGAATATGATATGAAGGATGACTTGGATATTGTTAATAATTTGGGAGATCATTTCCATAAATCTGCTCAACAAGGTTTATCTGACATTGAAGCTGGAAAACCGTCAGATGTTTGTGTTAATTCCAGTTCACAAGAAAACAATCAAACAGAGTCTTTGTGTCATAAACCAAGTGAAATTCAAAGCAATTGTCCAGAATTGATAGCAAGAGGAAGACTGGGAATAGTTTCAAAAGACCCAAATTTTTCAGGATTAAACTGTTCTGTTTCACATAGGTCTAGCGTCAAGCATTATAAAGATGTTTATGTAGGACAGAGACACGCATCATCACGAGACGATGATATGGATCTTATGTTCGCTATACAGTGTCACCAGTCGGGTGTGAATGGGATTCATTTAGCTCAAACCTCAGGTAAACTTCTCATCATATGTTTACAAAATAATCCAAGATTTAGCCTAGACATTGAGTTTAACCCTTTGAGTGCCAGGGGCCGATCTAATCGGCCCTAAACCTACAAAATAAGTCTGTTAACCCTTTACCCAACAAACCGGCCAAAAACCGGCCAAAAAAAGCTGCAACAGCCTAAATTATCTTGGGTCTGTCTCAATAAAACCATACAAATATGGATATCATTGGAACTGGCTCATTGACCACATTGTGATGGTTACAGTTATGCCCTGTGCCAATGCATTCTCTTATATATGCGAGTCGACCATAGGTCGCCTCGCATATATAAGAGAATGCATTGGCCTAAAAAAAATCTTTTTTTAACACTTTTTACCATTTCTATAATTTTTATTTTTATTTTTATAATTTTTAATGTGTTAAGCCAATGCATTCTCTTATATATGCGAGGCGACCTATGGTCGACTCGCATATATAAGAGAATGCATTGGCACAGGGCCGTTCTGTTGGGTAAAGGGTTAAAGAATATAAGAATAAATTATTAAAATTGTAAAAAATTGTAAAAAAAAAAAACAAAACAATTGTTATGCCAATGCATTCTCTTATATATGCGAGGCGACCTATGGCCGACTCGCATATATAAGAGAATGCATTGGCACAGGGTATATGGGTTAATACAAAAATCGACCTGGCACTCAAAGGGTTAATAAACATATATTGTGTAGCTTCCAAAATCATATTCAGACTTAAATATTTGAACTTACTATACTTTAAGCCTTTACCCAACAGAAGGGCCCTGTGCCATAGGTCGCCTCGCATATATAAGAGAATGCATTGGCTTAACACATTAAAAATTATAAAATTGTTAAAGAATGTAAGAAAAAATGGTAAAAAGTGTTAAAAAAAGATTTTTTTTTAGGCCAATGCATAGGTCGACTCGCATATATAAGAGAATGCATTGGCACAGGGCATAACTGTAACTATCACAATGTGGTCAAGGAGCCGGTTCCAATGATATCCATATTTGTATGGTTCTATTGAGACAGACCGAAGATATTTTAGGTTGTTGAAGCTTTATTTGGCCGGTTTTGGCCGGTTTGTTGGGTAAAGGGTTAAGCAATGTTCGTTGACAAATCACTGCAATATTTTGTTTACATAACAATGGTTTCAGCACGTGAACTTTCGCTATTGGAGAAGTATCAATAACGGACATAAGAACAAAGTTTATCTATTTTTACATGTTCTTCTTAGTTGTGATGTTGCACATATAACCACTGTGAGTGCCTTGGGTCCCTTTAAGAATCAAATAGCAGATTCAAAGTGGTTAGAGGATTTTGACTGAGAAAAAATTAGCAAACTGCATGCACCCCATGACTGCAGTTTGTTACTTTTAACTACATACTTATATAACACGAATTAAAATATTTATATCACAAATACCATGCTTCCATGACTGGAGCTTCCTGAAACTTTGCAAAAACCCTGTAACAATGCATTCTCTTATATATGCGAGTCTCACATTGGGAGCCTCGATTAAAATATAAGAGAATGCATTGGCCTAACAATATTTACCATGACCTTGTAAGCCAGTGCATTCTCTTATATATGCGAGGCTCCCTATGGGAAACTCGCATATATAAGAGAGTGTACTGGCACAGGATCTTTAATGCTGCATCAGCACAGTGTCGTATCTCCTAATTTAGCCACACATATTACAATTTAGTCCTATGACAGATTCTCTGGCACTTTGCCAGGTATGATTAATCATTAGTTTAAACATTGTCGAATGTCCAGCAATCTCTGGGATCTTAGTCATTATTGTAATATGTTCAAACTCTCCAAGTCTGAGTTTAGTTGCCTGTCATTTGCAGAATGAGGTCCCCAGAGGGTGAATTGACGCTATCCCGCATAGCGGGCTAGCATCATCAAATTCACCCTCTGGGGACCTCATTATGCATGGCCTCATCTGCTATGAAAGACATAGACTCAAATTGAAGTTACCAAATGGTGAATATTGTGATGTTCACCCATTGAGAACCTCGATTATGCAATGTGTTGGCTGCAAATTTGGGGATATAAAGAAACTAAACTAAAAAAGAAATATAATCTATGTGAAGAAGTTTATATCGAAATTTGATAATAAAGAAACTTTCCAGAGAAGATGAGGCCTAAACAGAATGAGGTCCCCAGAGAGTGTATTTAGTGATGCTAGCCCACTATGTGGTATATCGTCACTAAATTTGCCCTCTTGGGACCTCATTCTGCAAATGACAGGCACACTAAACTCAGACTTGAAACTGTCCTAGTGGTTATAGGGTTATGAATATATTTAGTTAGTGATCGCATCTGTGTTTCTGGGGAATTTGACACCAGTATATGTCTAGTACTGTTTCATTTATATGTGTTGGCACAGTTTTTCATAAAAAAAATCCTATGTAATATTTAAATTTATTTAAATCATCGGCACGTCCAGGAAATGAATATATGATGGTTACTGGTGGAGATGATGGAGATTTAACAGTGACCAAGATGCGGCTCAGAGAATCCAATATTGAATTGTGTAGCAGAGAGACAAAAACAGGAGCCCATGCTGCACAAATCACTGGTTAGTTATCAGCTCATTGAAAATATGCGTTTTGTCTTCAAACTTTTCAGTTATAGCTCATAACCTTAATCGAATTAAGAGTTATATATTATAATTTAATTTGTTAACTCGCAGGAGAAGCACCATAAGTAGAATGTAGAAGTAAAACAATTGTGAAATAATTTCCAAAGAAAACAAAGTTGAAACAGATTTGCTGTCAACCAAAGTTCTAATTATCGATTGATTAAGTGTCATCATCAAATCGTCATTTTTGATTGGCTACTGGCCAATTGTCATGCAATAACATGCTGTGCAGACATGTTCCTGATTGATATAGTTCGGCTGTAACACTGAGTTGTTAGTTTCTTTGGAATTGTTAGAATGAGTCTTGTTGATTTCTTTAGGTACTTTTGCACTAAGGGTTAGCAGTACGGTTACATATATATTGACAGGGCATTCCTTTTCGAAGGAATTCTGATGCAACATCGAAATTCCCTTTTAAATCGCAGGAAGTAGTGAATAGTTTTCATGTACATTTTTAGGCACACTGTATATAGGCGTGGTCATATCACTCGATTCTGCTATCATTTCTGTTGTGGAAAGTATAAAGAAATTTAAGTTATCGAGAAATAACCTTAATGGCAAAGCCTATTGTTTTACAGTATCCCATGGATTGACAACTTACAACTAAATTATTTTGCTCATGAAGTACCTTATAATTTTGAGGTTTACATTGGAAACTTCATTTTTTGTACTTCAAAGCATGGATAGAACATTGGGCGTAGGAATTTGGCCACAGCAGCCTGTGACGTCATGGTAATGTCATGACGTTGCATCAATGTCAATGTAAACTTCCTACTACCTGATGATATTTCTAACTGAAGATGCATTTTTCTGTTGATATTTTTACTGATATGTAATATAATCTTCGTTCCTGATATAATAACACACTATTAATACATTTGTGCCGATCACAAACGTTTATACATCGCTTTGCAGTTTATATATTTGTGATTCGGCTCAATTGTATTTATACTGTGTAATTACATCAGGAAATGAAGATTATTTCTTATATATACCTCTCTTTCTATAATCATATAATATCATCACATCTTATAGCTTAAACTTTTGCCATAACTGTTTAACCCTTTCAGTGCCAAGTCCCTAAGAGCTCTTTCCATCAATGTATCACATTATTATAATCAATAAATTGAAAAATTATCAAGGAAATATGGGTTGATACAAAAATCGGACTTGGCACTGAAAGGGTTAAAGGAGTAGTAAAATAAATCTCCGCCCATGTTTTCAGGTGTCTGGATACTCCAAAACGATCTCATTTTGTCGACATCTATAGACCAGAGAGTTTGTGTTTGGTGTGTTGAAGATACAGAAAACGGCATCAGTGTAAGTACTCAGAGAGCAAACCTTTGTTTAAAAGACAGTTAAGGTTTAACCAAACCAGTCCAATATGGCCTCCATGGATATATTTATCAAATTTTAAAATTGGTAGAAAAGTATCAAAAACGTCACAAAATTCAAAGAAAACAACAATCAATGTGTCATATGTAGTTAACAACACTATACTGGTAGCAGATTAAAAAATATATAGCACATACTTACCAACCACACTCGTGACTTTGTGCGCACGTACAGACATAACAGTCAGCTAATTTCCATAAAAGAAAGTACATCAGGATTCAGGAGAACTCCATAAGAAACGCTTTGTTGAGAAATCCACATTTTATAGTAACAAAACATATTTAATTTAAATTTTCCAAAGCCAGGGTATGTGTTGTGGCTCAACCTCACCAGAAAGCAAACATCTGGATTTGACTGTGACTGTAATTATGCAAGGTCAGATTCCCTCAACAAGCGAGCTTGTATTTTAACAAGGCCAGCCTGGTCAAAATCCCAATCAGGATTAATCAAGAGATTACTCAATGAATTCCCAGCAGCAAATTTACAATGGATACAGTCATTGCCAAATACTGCTGTGTGATATCTGGTTGTGTCATTTCAAAATTTGATCACCCACTTCAAAAACATGAGAATTAAATCATGTTTTGTGCTGTAATATATGGATTTCTCTACAAAGCATTCTTGACAGAGAACTCCCCAACCAGGATTCAGTTTTGTTTGTGGAAATTTGTCAACAACAGACCCTGTAAGTGTGCACAAAGTCAGATTTCAGTCCGGAAGAAAGTATCACATATTTCCAATTTCTGTCACAGGTAAAGTGTTATTTACTATATATAATACTAGCAGATTAGCCCGCCACTGGCGGGATTGGTCCCATGGCTTTGGTCGATCCATTAATTTTAGTTTTTCAAGGTAACACCTTACAGGCACGCCGACAGCATGCTATCAAAAATATTCCCCGTCCCGAGTTGACCATACATAACAAATTTCACTTCGATGTCACCGCTGACGACCGAGATATCGCCCAAGGTCATTTGTGGGTACCCGTTTCAAGGTCAAGGTTACCTCAGGCGGACAAACTGACCCGACGAAAATCTCCCCCGTCCCTTGGAAGCCCTAAGTACGAAATTTTGTCTCGATATCCCCAGTTTCCGAGACGGTCGATTGAGCCTTATTTATACTCGTGTATATAAATGCTCTTTAACAACGACACCGCAGATACGAACGCTCTTTAATCATTAACTCATCAATTACAATGATGGTGGCAAGGCGAAGGGTGAAGGAGTGCCCGGACGTTCTCAGAAGCGGTGCGATGACACTTCTCGTGGCTTTTTACCCTTAGATAGCAAGTTTGGGCTCAATCGGTCGAGCCGTTTTCGAGTATATAAAGGATATACATACACATATACAGAAGTCTCAAAATATATAGTAGATACGTATAGTTGTTTTTAGCTTCTCATGTGAAGTTTGTGCCATTTTTTTCTCTATTTAAAAATTACCCAAATTTGAACCGGAGTCCATATTGGAATGCTTTGGTTAAGCCTTAATTTGGGGAATTTTCATTAGATCTGTCTTGTTGTTTTCTAGCAAGCCTGCAAATAGTTTGTCTGTCATTTGCAGAATGAGTCCCCATTCTGGGGACATCATTCTGCTTAAGCCTCATCTTCTGGGAAGTATCTATAGTCTCAAATTAACATTGTTTTGCAGAAGATAAAATGCATAATTGAGGTGACTAATGGGTGAACATCACCAACTTCAGCTAGGGAACTTCAATCTGATCCTAATTCTCCCATAGCTGTTGAGGCCTAAGCAGAATGAGGTCCCCAGAGAGTGAATTTGGTAACACTAGCCAACCATGCGGGATATCGTCACTAAATTCACCCTCTGGGGACCTCATTCTGCAAATGTCAGACACACTAAATTCAGGCTTGTATTCTGGGCTAGTTTTGTGGATTAGGTATGGTGTGAGTTCCGTAGGAACTTGGGATGTTCAACTGTTTCATGTACCATGTTTCAATTTCGGCACCATGGAGGTATACTTGCACCTATGGTGCAACCTCTTGTTTAGACTTCATACCTGTTTTCCCAGATCCTATATAGCCAACTGTGAAAACCTGTCTCAGATACCGAAGTCATATTGATCTATTTTCTCAGGTCAAAATGAAGGGAAGCAAGTTTGTGAATGTAGCAGATATAGCAAATATTGACTGTTTCAAAGAAGGGTGAGTTCATAGAACAAATATCAGTAAGAAGTTTATTTGAACATGAATAACTTTGCAAAGATTTAGTTTTTGGGGTACCAGTAGTCTGTTTTTATTACCCCCCCCCCCTATGTAACGAACTTATGGGGGGGGGTACAAAGAAATCAGCTTGTCCGTCCAGGTGTCTGTGGGCACAACTTTGTCAGAGATTGTATTCTTTCATTTTTGAGTGAATCATTTTTAAACCTGGCACAGCTATTTAGTATCATGGGAACCTGTGTACCTGAAATTATGAGGTCAGTCCCACTTTTTAAGTGGAGTTATTTTCCTTTTGTACTTGAAATATGTTATCAAACCCTGTAATTTTGTCTGAGCTTGTATCACTTCATTTATTCGTCAATGTTTTTAAAACTTGGCATAATTATTACCATCATCGGAACGTGTGCATCTAAAATTATGAGATCCATCCTTGCTTTTTAGCTCACCTGAGACGAAGTCTCCGGTGTAGCTATAGTCATCACTCCTCGTCCGTCGTCCGTCCATCCATGCTTACATTCGGATACTTATGTGGCTATTAATAAGAAAAATGTGAGGTCACCAGGTAGAATAGGTGCAAAGCCAGTGCCATAACTCTTTACCTCCATATGTTTGTTTTAAATTCTTCTAAAGAACCATCGGACCTGTTTAGCTTATATTTGGTATTGAGGTTCCTTGGTTGACTGTGATATTGTTCAAATAGGACCAGCACCAGGGACATAACTGTGTTTCTCCATAGTACTTCTTAACCCTTTACCCAACAAAACGGCCAAATAAAGCTGCAACAGCCTAAATTATCTTGGGTCTGTCTCAATAAAACCATACAAATATGGATATCATTGGAACCGGCTCATTGACCACATTGTGATGGTTACAGTTATGCCCTGTGCCAATGCATTCTCTTATATATGCGAGTCGACCATATGTCGCCTCGCATATATAAGAGAATGCATTGGCCTAAAAAAAAATTTTTAACACTTTTTACCATTTTTTCTTACATTCTTTAACAATTTTATAATTTTTAATGTGTTAAGCCAATGCATTCTCTTATATATGCGAGGCGACCTATGGTCGACTCGCATATATAAGAGAATGCATTGGCACAGGGCCCTTCTGTTGGATCTTCCTGAATTGTGTAATAAAGAACCTTACAGATGATGTCAGGAGTCTTATGTGCTACACATCATTTGTAGATGTTGCAGAGCAGAGTGTGGGGTGTTCCCTTTTCCTTTCTTTGGGTTATAGCCCACCCTTGCCCTTCAGCACTTCTACCATCTCTTGTCATTTGCGATTTCTGTGTCAGATACCATATCTGTAACCATAACTGAATCTCTGGCATCCACATCGCGAAGAGTGCGGATCAAAGAATCAGACCCAAATTTAGCGTAGTGCTATAATTTGGCTTTGTGTCTGATGCATTTTACTTAGCAGTTTCAGTCTTGAGAAAGTGACGAAATTGGTGGAAATGAATCATCCCTGAGCCTAACTGAGTAAATATTTTGTCAATTCAAGTTAACTTAAGTCAGCCATACTAGGTCTGCACAATTAAACAATAGTACAAAGAAAACAGAAGACCACGGTATGACTTAAATCAATCACAATGAACTTGATTACCCACCATGCAGAAATATCATTTGGTGTGCTGCACGCAATGCTTGTGACACCACCGTCTGTAAGAATCACAATGATCTTAGATCTCTGCGCAGACACACCTTAATGACATATTGTACACTTATTTTAGTGAATCAAATTGATAATTGAATGGCCAGGCATGCCAAATGGAAGAATGTGGAAATCAACTAATATTGCTGAAAATTACAACCCTATCGATCATATTATGAAAACAAATGTCTGAAGTACTCACAATTGTAAATATTTACTCCTTAAAGTCCGGCACGGCTGGCCTTCGTTATAGGTTATAATTGAGAAATAATAGTTGCCAAATTAGGAAAATTTCCTCAAGAATATGCTAGTAACACAGTATAATAATAGTATGAATGCTATATTATTCACAGAACACACTTTGTGTGAGTCGAGCGTTTGTTTATATACAGCACGTAAATAGTGACCGATAAGCAAATCACTCACTTTTTAGGAGAGTGATTCACAGTGACCCATTCAATTGCAAAATCTTGAGAGGCGCGGATTACCGATCGCTATACCTGTATGGATAGAAATGCCACCACATTGTTTAGTGGATTCTCCCCGGTGTTGAGTGTTTTGCTTATCGCAGACTCTTTACATATTGCTTGCTTACATAACACAGAGTATTAACATGACAACAATATGCAATTAACGCGACATTTATGATTGGTATAAGAACAAAGTTTATCTAAAATATAATATTATTTTTGTTTATGGCAGTTTTAACGGATGTGACTATTTTAACAGCAATACCCACCACCAATGCTTACCGTATATTTAATTTGTGACTAACATAATCACCGATAAACAAACAGCAATGATTCTGTCAACAGGAGTCATTAAGGTACATATAATTTATACGTAAGAATGATGTTGTCTGCTGCCAATTTTGATTTGAAATTTATATGAATAACTACTTTTGAGCAACATTATTCTTTATTCCCTTCCATTTATCCTAGTCCCACGTCACTTTAATCTATATAAATAGAGGATACCACCGGCTTTTGACTGAATACGAAAATTATCATGAGTGGGTACAATAAATTAAATACCAATTTTCCATGAGCGGCTTCGCAAGTGGAAAATCGATATTTGCTTGTCCTCACGAATGATAATTCTCATGTTTAGTCAAAAAGTCGTAGGTTTCCTTTTTATTATATGTGGTTTCGTTATTTCAATTTACAATTATTTCTCTCAGGCGATTGTTTTGCCGAATTAAATGTAGATGAAACGAATCAGCTGATTGCCAACTGATCGTCTCTGGCTCATAGATAAAACACTACACGAAGCTCGATATGGCTCTGCAACGTGCATTCCCATAAGAGATCAGTATGGACTATCGCCATCTTAACAGTAGAACACGTCATTTACGTCATCGATAGCAACGTAATGAAGGCTGACACGAAAGCAAATAACATTTTGGTATTAGCTCACTGGGACAAGCGGTTGATACTTCATTTATTTCCTGACCGTTTAACCCTTTGAGTGCCAGGGGCCGATCTAATCGGCCCTAAACCTACACAATAAGTCTGTTAAAGAATATAATAAAATATATTAAAATTGTAAAAAATTGTAAAAAAAAAAAAAAAAAAAAAAAAATGTTAGGCCAATGCATTCTCTTATATATGCGAGGCGACCTATGGTCGACTCGCATATATAAGAGAATGCATTGGCACAGGGTATGTGGGTTGATACAAAAATCGGCCTGGCACTCAAAGGGTTAAAGCTATTTCACAATAGAGCATATAATAAATCTTATTGTGTGTTTTTGTTTTCAGGTCAGACACTGTGATAGCTGTCTGTGGAGTCGGCCTCGAGTTCATCCGAGTTCAGCTTTAACTAAGATATACGTTTTGTGATGATTTTATGAATATTATTGAAATATAACATATATATCTCAGTGATCTTTTTATATTTAATAGAATTCAAGATCTCCCTTTATAGAAACAAATCAAATTTTTGTGAAGCGATAAATCTTGATATCATTCTTTGCATTTTAACCCTTTCAGTGCCAAGTTTGATTTTTGTATCAACCCATATTTCCTTGATCATTTTTCAAATTTATTGATTATAATAATGTGATACATTGATGGAAAGAGCTCTTAGAACTCTTTCCATCAATGTATCACATTATTATAATCAATAAATTTGAAAAATGATCAAGGAAATATGGGTTGATACAAATCAAACTTGGCACTGTAAGGGTTAACTCATTAAGAGCCAAAAGTTTTTTGATACTGGAAGTTTGTGTAATTATCGCAGCGTAAGCTTCTCAACCATAAACCAAATGAACAATAAGTTCAGTTTGGTGAACACCAGAATGATGGAGTATTTAAATTCCCACCAACGACTAAAGATCTTTTCAGTGTTAAGCAGTCTTGATTATCCCACTTGGATTATTTCCCTGAGGAACAAATGTAAAACACAATATTAGTGTGATGATAGATTTAATTTGGAAACATAAAAGCTACTTATAAACGGATTAATATTAAAGGGATAAACATTAACCCTTTCTTTACTTAATGAATTCTTCTATCAGTTATGAATGTATACATTAGAATTGTCTATTATTCATCTGGAGGGATGTTCAGGAAATATAAGCAGTTAATACAAACACATAAGATTTGCTATTCATTGGTGGGAAATGTTCACATAATAAGTTCACCAGTGGCCATTTGTTGAAATTATTATCTGAACATTTCCTATTATTTTATCTGTCAATAAGTAATAAGTAAAGAAATGTGAATCCTTGCTGATGAGTAGTTATGTATTCCCATTGATTCATTTGTAGGGATTGTCAGGCTGTTTGTTAAACTTTTTAAATGAACATTGAATCCAAATGGGGTTTCTCTGAATTTTATCTGCTGATATGATCTGAACATCCCTACAAATGATTAATAGACCATTCCATTGTATTCTGTTATAACTGAATAGGAAAGTACATTAAGTAACCAAAGGGTTAATTTCAAACAGATTTTATACAAAATTATCACAGCTGCCATCACATTCTCCTCGTTCTGTTCTCGGTTCTCGTCTTCACTCAGGTGAGTCAGAACTGAATTTTGTTTTACAAAACTCAGTAATTATGCTGGGAGTGCTAAGTTATTTTTTTGTAAGTATTTGCTTTGGCAATATTAAAATCTTAATCCACTTTTCTCAATAATAAAAATTAATAAAAGTATACAAGTTTATATATATTAAACCATGTGTTAATCTTCAACACTTACTATAACTGCCAATAAATTGGTTACCAGTAAAACCAAGTACACTAAGCTTTGCACCAGGGTCCGCTTTGGCCTGAATTTTACTTTAGGCCAAAGCGAAAAATCGGCATGTTTCCACTCCACCGCCCGCCCCACCTCAAAACCCCCCGACGAAACTCACTTTATTTATTTTCCAAATCCCGAAAAATAAAATACGATGTATTTACTATTTCCACGTGAATTAATACTACACTATTTATATTGTTATATATAGACCTCTCACATAAACAAGCATACTAAAATTGTCTCCTTATTTGGTTATTAAATCGACCCACTGACAAAAATATTCCGTGTTGTGACTGATATAGCAACAGATTGTAAACAAAAACAAGCGCACGTGGTTTTCAGACACACTGTAAAATGAAGCTCCATGGCGGCATTAGGGTGATGAGTTTATGACCGCATTATTAATGTACGTCAACTAACGACATGCCCAAATATACCGGCAAATAATGCTACACAATATTTACGCGAACGCAATCGCAAAGAATACATCTGTCCCAAAACTTCCAACGGTGTCTGAAAAGAACGGACTGTAACAACCGGATGATATAGGGCTACGGTAATTTACTGAACGGAAGCCGGAGTGTATATTTACCGGAAGATCTAAAACAATTTTGTCAACATCCGGGAAATAGTGTCAGCATGTCGTCCCAAACAAGTGCCAGCAGCGTGTTGGCACTTAAGTTTTTTAAATGCATACACATGGCGCAAGGCAGAAACAAAATGACAAAGGTTCCCCACTGCAACACCTTTTTTCAAGTCTATGAAAGTCCCATATGCCTGAGGCCTGGGTCCAGAAAATATTAAAAGAATCTCTTCGTGAAACAATTTTGTTTTATTTAAAAACTTCCAATTGCTGGGGATTCTACATATGTAAAATGACATATATTTATTAAAATCATATCATATGAATATATTAAGCAAAAACGCCCATGTGTACTAAATAAATTATGTGGAAAGTTATTCTACACTGTTGTAAATATTGAAACTAGTTGTTTTATTGAATATTAATGAACATATGTACAATTTGCACATGTAGATTAAATACAAGGCACTGAAATTCAGTACATACATTGTTAGCCTTCACAATAAGTTCATAAATGACATAATTATTGGAAAGATAACACAAATATGATATTTGAATTTCCCCGCGAAAAAAAAAAGTGAAAAAAAAAAAAAAGTGAAAAGCCACCCCCCCCCCCCCGCCCCTGTTTTTTTTATGGATGGGAGTGGAAACACACCTATTATTCACTTTGGCCTTAGCCAAATATTTTGGTCAAATGAATTAATTATTCCAAATTTGCTTAGACGTTGCCAAATTCCATCAGTTTCTGCAACATTGGGTCTTGCATTTCGACAATCGCTGTTTGAACGACTTTTGATATCAACAGGAAAGCAGTTAATTATTAATAATTCACGCCTCGCTATTGTGGTTTATCATAGAACAATAAACCAACCACCAAACAATAAAATTATATAAGGGTTGCTTCATCAGAAGGGTGCTTCAAAACAAGAAGATTAGATATATAAACACCACCACCATATGTACTAGTAATCCCTCCCCTCTAAGTGTTTCCTGAAATTGATTGACCAATATGTTTCAACCAAATGTGAAGTATTTTTGCATTTGGCAAACGGCTGGACGAACCCTGCTTTACACGCATTCTATTTTTGTCAGTTAAAAGTAATTGATATCGCCATGGTATGATGAAATGATACACTGAATGATCAAACTGAAATTTTGCCGATGGAATAATATACTCTATTGTTTGCTGACATCATGACACGTGTTCCAAACTAACCCACTGTGAAGAAACTTGTTCCTATTTTCTATAAGAGTTGAATTATGTCTCGAAATTTAACAATTACTCATTAATCAAATTAATTAGAAATCACATAAATATTCAGGATAATTCAAATTTAATAAATTTTGTGTGCCACAATTGATGGCCACCAGGGTGCGCTCCATTTAAAACAAAATGGTTACGAGTCTTCACCCTATCGGCTTCAGTACTTGATATAACCCTGTATCCAGTCAAGATAGTCCGCTACCCTTGTGAACACAGCTGGGTAGTTTTCTGGTGAGTATTTACTGTTGAAGGATGACACTCCGACTTGTACCCATATACCTCGGTCACGACACACAAGAGGTCCCCCGCTGTCACCCTGTAAAAATATAATAAACATATTATATAAGCCCACGCACCTGTACCATTATACCTCGGTCACGACACACTAGATGTCCCCCACTGTCACCCTGTAAAAATATAATAAGCTCATTAGACAAATCCACACACCTGTACCCATATACCTTGGTCACGACACACTAGAGGTCCACCACTTCTGTACAAATATAATAAACACTTTAGATAAATCCACACACCTGTACCCATATACCTCGGTCACGACACACAAGAGGTCCCCCGCTATCATCCTGTAAAAATATAGTAAACACTTTATATAAATCCACAGACCTGTACCCATATACCTCTGTCATGACACACAAGAGGTCCCCCGCTGTCGCTCTATAAAAATATAAACACTTTATATAAATACACAGACCTGTACCCATATACGACACACAAGAGGCGCACTACTCCCTGTAAAAATATAATAAACGCATTAGACAAATCCACAGACCTGTACCCATATACCTCGGTCACGACACACAAGAGGTCCCCCGCTGTCACCCTGTAAAAATATAATAAACACTTTATATAAATCCACAGACCTGTACCCATATACCTCTGTCACGACACACAAGAGGTCCACCGCTGTCGCCCTATAAAAATATAAACACTTTATATAAATACACAGACCTGTACCATTATACGACACACAAGAGGCGCACTACTCCCTGTAAAAATATAATAAACGCTTTAGACAAATCCACAGACCTGTACCCATATACCTCGGTCACGACACACAAGAGGCGCACTACTCCCTGTAAAAATACACATTAGACAAATCCACAGACCTGTACCCATATACCTCGGTCACTACACACAAGAGGTCCACCACTGTCTCCCTGTAAATATAAATCAGATAAACTTGTAAGGCTATATATGTAACATTCTGTCCCCATATAGATTGGTCACAACATACCAGAGGTCCCCCCCCCCCCCCGGTGCCAATCTGTAGAAATATGATACATATCTGTTAAACAGATACATTAAATACATTAAATACATTGTATGTTGCCCGGAGTATGTCAGATATGTCAAACTTTAAATTTATAGTTCAGTATCTCATCCTTGGTCTACAATATGGAATGAACAAATAAGTCTTTCATTATTCAATTCTTATCTTGAGATCGAAGCAAATGATGTTAGATAAAAATTGTCTACAGTGGTCACTGTTATTACCTCAACAATTTGGCCCCATGTAAATTTGATTTAAAATGAACGCTTCCCAAATCTGGTTTCGAATAACATATGTACCTAAGAAATTTAGATTTGCAGAATGAGGTCCTCAGAGAATCAATTTAGTGACACTATCCTGCACAGTGGGCTAGCATCACAAAACTCACTCTCTGGGAACCTCACTCTGCTTAGGCCTCAGGTTCCCCAGTTGAAGTTGGTGATGTACACTGGCACCCATTAGTCACCTCATTAGTCGATTATCTCCTGCAAATTAGGGGATATAGAAATTGAACAGAAAGGAAAAAGAAACTAAAAACAATGTTAATTTGAGACTATAGATACTTCCCAGAAGATGAGGACTAAGCAGATTTAGGTCCCCAGAGGGTGAATTTGGTTATGTTAGCCTGCTGTGAGGGGTAACATCACTAAATTCACTCTCTGGGGACCTTATTCTACAAATTTCAGACACACTATATCCAGGCCTGGTATGGTGATCAAGAGAATAAAATGCATATTCCTAGAGTGCTTAAGTTGTTGATGCACAAATACATCTATAAGACGATGGGATAAACAATATATAGGATAGGATAGTTTATTTACAATACACACGAATGATACAGTGGCATTAATACATAATAAAGTATAGCAGTGTATTGTCGGGGGTAGCCTAGCCCTATCGCGCTGTCTTCCTGCTACCCCCTAAAACAAGTATAACTATAAGTAATAGCATTGATGATTGTATTTCAGATCCACGCACATGTACAGACTATAGTCATATATAAAACTTTCTAGAATCTAGTACTTAGGGCATATCACAAACAAGTATTGGCGTGATTGTGAGCCAATCCAGACGATTTGTCATATCGAAAATGTATTATCTCTCCATGCATATATAGGAACTGTTCAAATTATCTAAAACATATGAACAGTTTCGGCCTACGATGATAGGCCTCTCACCAGAGGTCCCCCCTACGATGATAGGCCTCTCACCTGAGGTCCCCCCTACGATGATAGGCCTCTCACCTATATTACGATGATAGGCCTCTCACCTATATTACGATGATAGGCCTCTCACCTATATTACGATGATAGGCCTCTCGCCTATATTACGATGATAGGCCTCTCACCAGAGGTCCCCCCTACGATGATAGGCCTCTCACCTGAGGTCCCCCCTATGATGATAGGCCTCTCACCTGAGGTCCCCCCTACGATGATAGGCCTCTCACCTGACAAATTCCTATACTGCTCTGCATGTATCCAGCACATATTTTGCTGCCTTTTGTTGCATTTTTGCCAAATATCTGACACACTGCTCTATCCAGGATGGGCATTTTGATTTCGGAAGCATATGTAGATATCCCATTTCCTACAAAAACAAATTCATGTATTTAATTCATTGCCAAGAATATAGTCTTGATTTAGCATATTCCATTTTGAGAGAAATAAAAATTACAAATGGTTGATGTCTGATGTCTGTAAAATTTCTATTTCTAATAAATGCATGATTTTATAACACTTTGTTTTTATGTGTACCCATACCATAGTATGGTACACATAGTGTCGACTCATCGTTCGTCCATCCGTCCATCTGTCTGTCCGTCTGTCCGTAGACACTTTGTGCATAATGCAATAACTCAAACATTTTCTATCCGATTGGAACCAAATTTTGTATATGGGTTTCTCATGCCAAAATACAGATCGGGTTCAAATATGGGTTTGATCCGAGTTTTTTTAAACAGAGTTATGGCCCTTTTTCGACTTAGAATTCACGCATTCTGCCATAACTCAAACATTTTTTATCTGATTGGAACCAAATTTCGTATATGAGTTTCTCAGCCCATAACACAAGAGTGCGAATATGGCCCTTTTTCAACTAAGAATTGAACAGATTTAAGGTTTGATAACCCAAGTAGCTTACAATTAATTACCAGTAATACAAGCTTTACTGAAAGAGAGACCAGCGATAATGTTGTCTTATTGAATTAGAGTTATTTTTAGCCACCATATATACCACATAACAGTGAAGCTGTAACCCATTCGTGATTCAATAGACTCTCCCATTCAGTTCTAAAAGTTTTAATTGGAATAGTCTATTGTTCATTTGTAGGGATGTTCTCATTTTATTTTTCAATTAATCATTCTTCTATTATATCTCCAGGTTCACTTGCATGGATTTCTGTAGTTAAAAATTAACATTCTCAACATTCCTGATACTTTCATCATTTTATATCGGTTTATTTTGACACACTCTTTGCCCCTATTGATTGATTAATTTATTTTGATTTTTATGTGTACCCATACCATAGTATGGTACACATATTGTCGACGTCCGGATTCACTCGTCGTCCGTCCATCTGTCAGTAGTCACTTTACGTATGGTTTGATAACTCAAACATTTTTTTATTCGATCGGAACCAAATTTTGTATATCTGTTTCTCAGCCCAAAATACAGATCGAGTTAAAATGTGGGTTTGATCCAAGTTATGGCCCTTCTTAGACTTTCACGCATGCTGCAATAACTAAAAAAAAATATATCTGAAATCAAATTTGGTATGTGAGTTTCTCAGCCCAAATACAGATAGAATTCGAATATGGGTTTGATCCGATTTGTTTAAGAGAGTTATGGTCCTATTTAAAAAAAAAAATTGTTTTAATCTTTGAAGATAAACATTGAATGTTATGGATTTTAGATTCCAATCTTAAAATAGCTAATCACTATCGCCAAGGTATGGGTTAAACATCTGCCGATCATGATCGGCCTCTCGTTACAGTATCCTTTGAAGAAAATTACATCTGCAAATGGAGTTTCTAATGGAGATAAAATCTGCCATTTCACATGTTCTGTTTTTAGCAGCTGATTAAAATGGATCCATTATGCTCTGCACTGCAGTGTCTGGAGATAAACACCTCAAAATAATTAAGTTTCCCACTGACATATTGCATTATATATCTCAATAAACCAGATGCTGATTGTCTGGAAGTGTTGCATGTATGATCATTCCCCTGGTCAGGTGATCACTATGTATCAATTTGAATTCATAAGGATTGCTCTTGCCGATACTTAAAAATTTTCAGCTCCGAGGGTCCAGCCGTTTATGTATAAACAATCAGTAGTTAAAGCCAATTGTGACAGCCTTACAAGTTTGACACTGTGTGTCACTAGTAGTCCCTCATATGACGTCACATGAAGGAAGAAAAAACGATTCAGACTGCATAAGCAATAATGGTATATTCAATCGCATGAATCGGCATAACTTCAGTTACAGGTGGCCTATCACAAAACTCTTTTTGGCAACATGCTCAGTGGTTTAACGGGCGTCGATAATGACTGAGAATTACTCCAGTGAAATCCTTTAAAGACGAATGTGAAGAACAAATTAGTGCTGCACGTCACCCACCCCCCACCCCCATGCCACACCAAGTTAGCTCTGAGTATAACCGCATGTCATAGCAAGGAGTGAATGTTTTAGGCAAGACTTTGAGTCACTGTGCTCTCATTACAATAAATGGACACTGGACATATGGCTGCCAATTCCTGTTGCTATAAGTGAGAATTGTCAGAATGTTTAGTGCCATTATCCACTCTTTTGTAGATGGCTCACTCGGTCCATTTGGTCCCAGGTGCCAAGTCACCAAGGCGAGATCCACCCGCTGTTAACCAACCATTCTGATATTTAAACATAACCAAAATGTCCAGCAGAAGTGGACATATTACCTTTTAATGAACCCATTGATTTTGTGATTTTTGGTCGACTCTTCCCATTCAATTATTGTTAATTCAAGCCTGTATCCACTCACCATAACATTAGTTATAAGATATTATGGTCACATATACCGGATTATCTTCCCAAAGTTTCATCGCATTCTAATTACCACATCTGAAGATATCCTTGAAAATATCAGTAAGAGCTTTCCGATGAATGGCAACAAGCCATATTTCCAACTAAATCCTGATAAATTACCCATAATTCTGCTGTGGTTAAGGATTCGATTATTAAGGGCATTACTGTATAACTTAAAACCATGACTTTAGATCGTTCATCCCCTCTAATTTTGTTTAAATATGTTCCTATTTCAAATCAGTGAGACAAGTTGACTATCAAACAGGGTTCACACTAATTAATCCTTTTTCTGTAATAAGACTGAATGGTAGATGGTGGGTAGTGGAATATTGTCAAGTAACAACTGTGGGATTAAAGAAGTCTAGACGTGCAGGTATTTGAAGGTATGGACATAATTATATAGAAATGTTAGATGTTAAATAAAACAAAAATATTCTTTAATTGTGAGACCAGAAATGAGGATATAATTTGGCCAAAAAAAAAATCAGAAATAGCTAAAAAGTTGGCCAAAGATTTTTCGGTCCAACGTGAACACTGCTATCAAATTGCAACAAAAATCTGGTCTCAGTCCAGCTGCTCAGTCCACCATACAATATAACCATGAGAGTATGTCGATGATGGGAAGCTTGTTGATTATCATGTTCATAGTTACCTTGTGATGTACATCCCCATCCTTTAGCGATACATGTCATTCCGACGGGTGGAAAAATTGGATTCCTCGACGGCAGAGCTACACTCCTTATTTTGCTGATCTGTTGTCCTGAAGGAACTGGCTTTGATAGTCGGACTAAAGCTATGTCATTTTTCCAGTAATCTGGGGGAAAAAAAAAAATAAGTAAGTTTAACCCCCTTTTTATACCTAAATGCTCATTGATTAGAAGTTACTTTTGGAGAAATAAATATGCTAACATTGTCTTTATAATAAAAATGGATAGTTTTTATATAGCGCTTTACCCTTTCATTACGGGAGCTGCAGCATTAAAGACCCTGTGCCAGTTCATTCTCTTATATATGCGAGTCTTCCATAGGGAGCCTCGCATATATATTAAAGAGAATGCACTGGCTTACAAGGTCAAGGTAAATATTGTTAAGCCAATGTATTCTCTTATATATGCGATGCTCCCTTTGGGACACTCACATATATAAGAGAATGCATTGGCACAGGGTATTCGCAATATTTCAGGAAGCTCCAGTCATGGAAGGGTTAACATCCCCGAGTCTCTATGTGCTTGAACTGTTATTACCCCGGTTGTTGAGCTATGGTTTGTCTAATGTGTGCTTCCATTTTACAGGTGCTTCGCTATAGCGGTGACATCCATGCACATTCACTCTAACTTACGCTCATATTAGGTCTCATATTCTGGGAAGTATATATAATCTCAAATTAACATTGTTTTAGTTACTTTTTCCCTTCTGTCAGTTTCTATATCCCCTAATTTGCAGAAGATAAAATGCATCGTGGTGACTAATGGGTGAACATCAGCAACTTCAACTGGAGAACTTCAATCTGATCCTAAGTCTCGCATAGCAGTTGAGTCCAAGGCAGAATGAGGTCCCCAGAGGGTGATTTTGGTGATGCTAGCCCACCATGCAGGATATATTCTCACTAAATTCACCCTCTGAGGATCTCATTTTTCAAATGTCAGACACACTATATTCAGGCTTGGTTTGTCTAATGTGTGCTTCCATTTTACAGGCGCTTCACTAGAGCGTAGACATCCATGCACATTCACTCTAACTTACGCTCACTCAGCAATCCAGGTGCCCATTCACATCTAGCCTCTAGGTACTACAAAGCAAGCATAGTATGAGTGAGATTGCTCAAGGGTTACAACTTGGTGCGAGATTTGAACATTGTATAACAATGCAGTCACACTATGCTTAACTTTAAACCTAACCACTGTTGTGGAAGCTCACCAGTCCTCCGGCGATCATCAAACTCCTATCTGTCAAGTCTGAATATAGTGTGTCTGACATTTGCAGAATGAGGTCCCCAGAGGGTGATTTTGGTGATTCTAGCACTCCCCCCCCCCCCCATGCGGGATGGTGTCACTAAATTCACCCTCTGAGGATCTCATTTTTCAAATGTCAGACACACTATATTCAGGTTTGTTTGTCTAATGTGTGCTTCCATTTTAGAGGCGCTTCACTAGAGCGGTGACATCCATGCATATTCACTCTAACTTAATTTCACATCTAGGTACGATAAAGCAAGCATAGTATGAGTGACATTGCTCAAGGGTTACAACTTGGTGCGAGATTTAAACATTGTATAACACTGCAGTCACACTCCGCTTAACTCGAAACCAAACCACTGTTGCGGAAACTTGCCAGACCGCCGGCGATCTTCAAACTCCTATCCCTATGTCTACAAGCTGAACACTAACCATTGAGCTACCATGCTCCATGAAATTTCCTTTAGTTCATGGGTCATGACTCATGACGGGAGCTGCACGTGTGCAGCATTAGAGACCCTGTGCCAGTGCATTCTCTTATATTTGCGAGTCTCCCATGGGGAGCCTCGCATATATAAGAGAATGCACTGGCTAACAAGGTCAAGGTAAATATTGTTAGGCCAATGTATTCTCGGTAGGGAAGTCGGTAGCCGAGAGGTAGCGTACTGGTCTCTCGTGCTAGCAGACCGGGGATCGCAACCTGGTCAGGGTATTCTGACAAAAATCAGAACTCGGTCAGATACCAACTTTGTCAGGCTGAAAAGTCTCATTCGAGATCACTGAATAAAGATCTGAATGCAAATTGCCGACCCCCCCCCCAAGTACAACACTTGTCCAGGTATGTTGTCGTGGGTGCAGTACACTGTCCGATCGGGCGCGGACATTGATGGCTGACCCGTGTACACGCCTCGGTGTGTGCACGTTAAAAACTCTACTGGAGTCGCCACAGGGTTATAAAGTTACTCGGCCATGGTATCACCTGGACCAGTGCGTCTACAACCAGAATTGGTTCCTGCACTGTAATATCTACAGATACAGATATATGTGTGGCTCCCCTATCGCATATATAAGAGAATGCATTGACACAGGTTTTTTCACAAAATTTCAGGAATCTCCAGCCATATGTTTATCCCCACCCTAGAACTGTAGGGAAGTAATTCATTCAAAACTTCCCAACAAATCAAAATAATCATAAACAGATTAGTTCTGCTATATTACACATTGAATCTGTATGCTCCCATGTCATGTAAGATGGGCATGGAGGCACGGGACAACAAAATCAAAAACCACATCATACATCATCTTCAAGAGGTAAACTCAATAACACACTTCCCATTATCAAACAAGCTATTGGTTGATTTTTAGACTCAGATCTTGCATTTAAATGTACTCAATCCGATTTGATGGTCCCCATATCATTAGATTCCAACAACAACATTTTTTGAATTGCTGCTTCAGTTATCAGAATCGATTAATTGCCCAAAAATAATGCTAACCATAGTGAATTATAGTATAAAATTGCCCAAAACCTAGCTGTTATTTATCAACATTTTGTTCAACGAAATTTGGCCGGATTGTTAAATATCTAAAACCCAAAGCCACTTGATTTTAGAGTTATCCAACTTCATCCACAATTTGGTCCGAGACCGTCTTCTTGTTGACTTTTGCCAGGCTGCCAAAAAGTACCGGTGGTGAAAAATAATAGATTTAAAAACTTTATATCTTATCACTCTGAGCTTTGATGGATGGGTTCCTAGACACGAATCAAATACCACCGAAGCCGAAGAAACAGTAATTTGGGAGCGTTAGTTCGGATTATGCATCTTTATTATTCATATTGCCATAAAATTAAATAATATTTGTTGAACAACAAATTTTTTTATGAAAATTTATAATTTTGTTGTTGTGCTCTTATCAATTGTTACGGCAATATCCTTATGTATGGTGGTCACAATAAAGTGCAGTGAATACAAAACATAAGCTGACATAGTGGTCTGTGTATGACATCATATGGTATATAATATATAATATTCATGTGTTGTATCTACTGGTCTATTACCTGCTTTTGATGGTTGGTAATCTGGATGTATAATAATTCTATCTGGGCGTCTTGTCCACTCTCTCCAGCTATTTAAGCCTAGTAGAGATCCCAAAAATGTTTTCACTCTATCTTTAATTGTGAACTGTTGAAATTGGAAGAGAATTTTAGCTTACACATGTATTTGGCAAGGGCACCAAGGGCAAAGGGGCACAATTATAAAGGGCATATAAAGGGCGAAAAGGCAAACTTTTGGTAAGCATTCAGCATTTAAATCACTTTCCAAGACCAACTCATATTAAAGATGATCTATCTCTTTGTAAGCATGTGTTATATAGTTACCGGGGTATAAAATATTAGATATTAATCGAAGAACACTGTCCGGAAATGCTTCTATCGATTAATATTGATTATATTTCAAATATTTTCTAGTCTAAAACATGTGGTTGCTTAGCTAACGAACAATAGTGGTTACTGTTAACATACCAGAAATTTTATTGTGTAATTTTGTCACAACTAAACATTAATTAGACCAATTATCGCTTAAAACTATGAAATACAACAATACAAACAATCACTGCTGCATTAGCTGAAAAATAAGGTATTTCTGCCATTCTATGAAGAATAAAAGGGCACTTGATGTGTCAACCACCCCCCCCCCCCCACCCAATATCCCATACCCATATATCGGATTAATATTTACATAGATATATACTCTAGTTCTACATCACAGTTTAAGCCTTTCATGATGGAATCTGTGCTGGTGCATCATTAAATACCCTGTGCCAGTGCATTCTCTTATATATGCGAGTCTCCCATAGGGATCCTCGCATATATAAGAGAATGCACTGACTAACAAGGGCAAGGTAAATATTGTATTCTCTTGTACATGATTATGTGAGTCTCCCTATGGGAGACTTCCATATATAAGAGAATGCATTGGCACAGGGTTTTCGCAAACTTTCAGGAAGCTCCAGTCATGGAAGGGATAATGTGACCTTATTATCTATTCACTTACCTTTATTTTATGGGTGCCCAGTCTAATCTTCCAGTTCCAAGGGTATCTGTATCTGTAACTGTAAAATAGAACAGAAATATACATGTACCTTGTTGAGAGCTGTGGATATGAACACATACAATCCTCATAAGGCCAACAAAAATTTACATGTGTTTTTCTTGTCACAGTGACATGCAAGAATAAAATGGGGACGGGGTGGTTTTTCATTTTATTTTATTTTTTCATTTTATTATTTATTATTGAATAAAACATGAACAAATAAGTTTGATTCTGCTGTGACCTAATTGAAGTTTGGTATAATTTTTGGTTTAACAGTATACATGTACGCGGTGTCCGATTTACATGGAACTGAATCGGTTTACACAGCAAATAAAATCAGATGCGTGCTAATTTTGCAAAATCAATAAAATGAAAATGGTCGGGGGTGCCCGAATAGGGGCGGGCGCGGCTCACCAGAAACACAGGTCTATTTTATTTTTGCCTAAGTAACTTCATTCTATTGATATTTGACTAATAATTTGTATATGCTAAGATTCTATTTGCTATTATCTTCTTATTAACCCTTTCATGATGGGAGCTGCGCTTGTGCAGAATTAAAGACCTTGTGTCAGTGCATTCTCTTATATATGCAAGTCTACCATTTGGGAGCCTCCCATACATACGAGAATACACTGGCTTTTTCGGTCAGGTAAATATTGTTAGGCCAATGTAGACTCCCAATATATAAGAGAATGCATTGGCACAGTGTTTTTGCTGAATTTCATCAAATGGTTAAAGAGAAAAGAGAGTGTGTCTCTTCTTGGCCACAATTACAACAACAACATAATTTTTATTAAACCTGATTTCAAGACTACAAATGGCTTTTTACAGATATAACTGAAGATTTTGTATATTATTTGTCTAAACCGAGCATAATTCACAGTGAAATCTGTTAGTTGAAATGAAATTAGCCTTGATTGAGGGTGCTATCAGGATAAGATTCACCCTATTGATACATGTACGTTCCAGACTTTTCCGCAATATTGCCTGAAGTTTATGCTCTTAAAATAGCCCGTAAAACTGACCCAAAAAGTTGTATTGAATTATACCAGAAATAGATCAATATTAATTTACACAAGTGTTTCTGGACATGTGCATTTATTTATTACTTTATATCCTGGAATCTACATAAAACTTCTTACGAAGAGATACATTATCTTTAAGGCTAGATGCAAGGTTCTCGCTAGTGTCAGGATTTTTTCGAAAATGACTAAAGAAAAATTCCTTTGGCCAAATATTTTGAAGTCTGTAGACCAATTTTAAATCAGCGAGACATATTTTACATTTTTTCACATCTCATTTGTGCACATATTATTTATATTCTGTTTTTTATTAGTTTTGGTTTTCTCAATAGTCCTATATTCTGGTTCGCCAATGTTTCTGAAAGAATGGCCAAACATTAAAGTGATGTGAAACACTCCGGTTGGGTGATCAAATAGAAATGGAGAATAATCTTGCTCAAAGTAGTTATTTTTGTGAATATAAATCCAAATTTAGAACACACACTGTCAGTCTTTTATATTTATTAAATGCAATGAGTATCGATGGCGAAATCATTTGCTTTAGTTTATCGCCGATTGTTGCATCCCGAATCGAGATGTAAATATTTACATATCAGCTTAGTTCAGACCATGTTTTCTATGGAGTTGTATGGTCGTTTTCTTTGAGATTTTGGGCGACGTTAGTAGAATGCAACGTTCCCCCAGTTGGCATAGCGCCTGAGTACTAATTTATCAGTTTCATGCACCCGAACAAGTCCATAATATGTCTTCAAGAAAGGGCCAAAAAATTTACCAAAGGAATATGCTCTAGCCAGCACGGACCCTGCTTAGATGAAACTTTGGTAATTTTTTTCTAAATTTCCTGCTATTTCAATGCTTAATAGTCTTTCTAGATCACCTTGTTGCATATTATTACATGTGGCTATTGTGCAATATGTATAAAGAACAACCAATCATTTGGAAATAACAATCACATTTCCTATATAGAATTCTTTATTGACAGACCACTATCCAGTGATGTTAGTCAGGACATGTAACATAATATTGACAATAACAAACAGGTATAAATACTGGCAAATATTATGCATGTTTAAATACCTAATATTAGTATTTGAATTTAGGAATCATTAGATGACCTGATGTTCAATGATTGTTCGATAAAACTACATGTGTGTCTTGTATCACTAGGTGATTCTGGACAAAGAATACTTTGCAAAAGTAGCAATGATGTATCTGTATTTGGGACTAAGCCCTGAAAATCAAGCTCTATATCTATTTTATCTATCAGATTTGTTCTGTGTTTAGCATTTTTCTTACAAAATAAAAAGAAATGTTCTTCGTTTTCTACTGTCTTACATTCTTTACAAATGCGGTCTTTAATATCTGGTTTGGGTCGTTTTTGTCTATACTTCTCAATTGCTAGAGAATGGGCACTTATCCGAAGCGCTGTTAAATATCTTGTATTTGATTTTGATATTCCAAAATTTAAGTAATCTTGGCACTTAAATTTTATTTGTATATGACATTTTGTAAACTTAATTAATGTAGTAAAATGATTGTTACTTACTTGTCATCAAAACAGTGTGCTGCTGTCAGCAGCCACTTGTCATTGAGTAGTGATGCACCACAGAACCGACTGTCATGCCGCGTGGGGAATATTCCAAAGAGTCTTTTCGTCACAACTCTACCCTTCATAGAGACGAGCCAAGGCCACTGTCCATCTTGAATGTACTCCCCACCAATTGCTCGCTTCTTCCGGTCAGCGAAGTAAAAGTCGCTACTGGTATCTCCAGCATTGTCTGATGGCAGAAAATTATATAAATCTAATATCTTGGTTTAATACATTTACAAATACACTTCTGTATGTTATTGTCTTGCATTGATTGGTACATGTACCATGTGGAAACCTCTCCACTGAATGATCACAGTTTTACATAGAAAATGACTCCTTCAATGTGTACTGCCATACCTCACAGTATACTACACTTGTATGATTTGTTCCAATCAGATTTCCATGCATCTTTTGCAGTGTTACATACTATTCTCTAATTTGGTGTCCATTTTGGTAGCCATCTTTTGATAAATTTTGTGGAGTATATATAGATAAGACGGGTAATATTCAACTGCAATAATAACTTATATGCCTCTTCGGTGTGAATAATCATATTTGTGAACTGTCCATCCATCTGTATATACGTATGTCCGTCATCTGATTCATTTCCTGTTGATAACTTACTGCCAATTCACTGATTAACAAAATCGAATGACATGTGTACCGTGGGTCTGACTGAATGTGTCGGCCTACGAGTGTTTAATCGGTGTTGCCGAAATTCAAAGTTCAATTTGATCTGGTGATTGTGGTAAACTTTAGTTACGTGAGTTATCGGCATTTTACTTATATCTTATTACGCCACAAGGTGGTGTAAGTTGTTTTACGGTTTTCATATCGCCTGTATAACTGTATCACTGTGGAAAAATTATGTTTTGTACCCTGGCTCTATCGTACCGATATACTCCGTTGGTTCAGAGTGCCGGGATGAAGATAATTAATCGATTGGCGTTTATCACAGAATGCGTTAACTGCCAAACTCCATTAAGCGCCCTCTACACTATCGCTCCGAAACGATGAGATAACTCTGTCTGGAGTTTGGTTAACTGCTTCGCCTTTGGCTTTGAAAAGCAGACGAAATTCATAAACGATGTGTACTTCTGTTAGAAATTTCGTCGGCTTTTCAAAGAGACCTGTAGGCTATTTCAGCAATCTCATTTACGTCCATGGCTATTTGGCCATGCGTTTGTCACAAGACAACAGACCTGTTTCTTGCGTGCATGCATAATTCGTGTTTTATTGATAGTAATGATGAAAAGAGTAACGACTTGTATTAATCGAATAATAAAAATGAAGTTAGTTTGCCGTATCGTAATCAGGATGGACTTTATTTTACCTACGTACTGTCCATTCTTGAAAGTGCAGCCTACTCGTATAGTAAAACTGATTCATATCAAGGCGACGTCCAGTCGCGGGATGTTGGCCAGTTTCTATGCCGATGCCACGGGCGTACACTGGCGATGGCGGGGTTTTTGACGGGGGTGTCATGCGTGCAAATGTAGAGTGACATATTAGCATTAACTTTTACTATTATAAAAATAAATTGAGTTCGTGTGTCTGTAAGGCAAAAGGCGACAAAACGACTGAACCCCTCTGAAAATGTGTACATGTGGTCATAGCATGCACGTAACCCGGGGATTAAGGGCGCTAATAATGTTTATAACTTTTGCTATAAATTATATAGGCGATCAAACGGACGGGCATGCAGATCGGTAGATTTTTTTTTTTTTTTAATTCTCATTTTTTTTTTTAATTTGGGAATAGATTTTTAAAACTTGTTTTGCTTTATTCTATTTTATGGATGTTAGTTTTGAAGACTATTATAATATTTAAGGAAGGGGCAGTCCTGTCAACACATTTGGTATTTTGAAAAAATAGTGTCCGGGGAGTGTTTTGGACGGGTCAAATCGTGACCCCGACCTCACCTTGACAATTGACAAGGTCAAATTGGGTAAAACGGACGGATTTCGACGAAATTTGATACATATGGCTACTTTTATCCGGGGAGTGTTTTGGACGGGTCAAATCGTGACCCCGGCGTGACCTTGACCTTCAATATGGCCAATCAAATGTCAAATCAGGTAAGACGGATTGATTTCGACGAAATTTGATACCTAGGGGTACTTTTGTCAGGGGGTGTTTTGGACGGGTCAAATCGTGACCCCGACCTGACCTTGACCTTCGAAATGGTCAATTCAAGGTCAAATCAGGTAAGACGGATTGATTTCGACGAAATTTGATACCTAGGGGTACTTTTCTCCGGGGAGCTAGTGTTTTGGACGGGTCAAATCATGACCCCGACCTGACCTTCACTTTCAAAATAGTCAATTCAAGGTCAAATCGCGCCTTTCGCCGGAAATCAGATGGGAAACAGCCCGGACAAAGTCGGGCCCACCAGCTAGTGTAATACAAAAGACAGCTTGGAGAAAACTTGATATATGGAAGTATCCAAATTTCCCACATGGGATTTGAAAGCTAGTTTATATCATATTATTATAATTTCTATTTATGGCTAATAATATGATGTTGGTGGCGTTACCATTTCTGACTATGGTTTTCTTGTCTCAATTGTGTTTGAATCTTTAAAGAAAATAGTACACATGAATGTCTGAATGTGAGTGGCGGCGTTCTTGTTGGTGATTTGTTTTCATGGTAACATCAGTTAAATTTGGGTTCGAAAATGGACCCATCTTTGATTTGCATGCACTGTTGGTGATCACATTGTATTGCCGATGAGGTTTCGACGTATTTCGAGAAGGGAAAAAACACTTCCATGATGGGTGATGAAGTGATCTCTGTTTGTCTATTAACCATCTTAGATCGCGGGCAGATCCTTTGGGACATGGCACCACATAAAGTGGCTGTGGTGATATGATCTTGACTGGCGAAATCATATCGGGACAAATTATAACTTGTTCAAAACATCATGAGTGCACGGACCGGTAGCATCTTGGAACGGTGGGGTTTCCGGGACCAGAATATTCCGAGAAGCTAATCGAGGGGGGATTTCTTAGTGCCTTTCAATTTAATTGGCCTGATCGGTCAGTGGTCGTGCTCAATGAGGAAGACGCGAACTCAGTATCTGGCACCATGGCTCCTCTCCGATTCCCTTCGAGTGTTCGATATCATTTTCGCCAAATCCACCATGACGTTCGAAAACGCAGTGAACTGCATAATAACATCTCGACCTGACCGAAGTCGGCCGTAAGGGTTAGTTGACATAACACCACATGCAGGGGGCATCTTGGTCTGTGTGGTTCCATGCATGGGTTCTTTGTGTGCGTTTAAATTTCTGGACATCTCCAATGGTCTTCGACATATACGTGTATGGCACTGTAGCAGTATCTTTTGCTCCACGGTTTTGGTGGGATTTTCCCCGAAAAGGACATCATACTATAGTAAACAGATGATGGACCACCTTATGAAATGTCCATGCGTGGACCATCGGTGATGCTGATTTGCAGGCGCATTGTTGAGCATATTTCGAGAAATGTTCGTGAGCTACCCTGTATGATTGTCTCTTATTTTACGGAAATGAACAACTGATCAAGCAAAACGAGAGGGGGCACATGAGAGTGGTGACAGTGCCATATTACCTTTATTCCATCAGGCTCGGCGGTGGTGATATCGGTGCACATATTACATTTGTTTTTAAATTGTTAGTATGAACTTTTGCTGTTCCTATTCCGGACCCCCCAATAATGTATTGTCTTTATCGAAATTCTACGATATAAAATAAATGTTGGGGTATTCAATTCACTTAACTGAAATCGTCAGGGTTATTTCTTAAATATTCTTTTAGAAGTTTCAGCACCAGACAGTCGAACAATTTTAATTGATGGCTTCGTAAAATTTCCTGGAAATTTCTCCCATAAAATTACTAGTTATGGATGACCGAATCAGTCAAACGTTTGATATGCTCAGTTACCTGTATCTGCCGTCTCGTCCACCTGAGTTAATCCATTCTGGAATTCAGGAGCTACAACAGAGAAGCAAAACACCAAGACAAGGCTCCGACACACGAGAATACGACCCATCGCTGACAGTATGGGCAGGACGAAGGACCGACGCAGAAGCATCCAACATACTTGTTGCATGCCGAGGATAACCACTGATTTATTAATTGGTTGATAATTAGCCCAAACAGCTGGGAACTTCGTGCA